>PVIU01003322.1:23465-148115 GCA_004026605.1 Ondatra zibethicus | reverse complement strand
TAATTGGGGTATTTAGAATTTTAATGTCTAGTTTCTTGAGTTCTTTGTATATTTTGGAGATCAGACCTTTGTCTGATGTGGGGTCAGTGAAGATCTTCTCCCATTCAGTAGGTTGCCTTTTTGTCTTAATGACTGTGTCTTTTGCTTTACAGAAGCTTCTCAGTTTCAGGAGGTCCCATTTATTAATTGTTGCTCTTATGGGACCAGGAGAAGGGGAAGAAAGGAAAAAAATTTATTTCTGTAATTATGTTCTTGAATGGAAAAAATAAAACAAAACAATGTATGGAAAAATAAATAAATAAATAAATAAAATAAAATAAAAAAAAGAAACTAAGGAGTTCTATGTATGGCTTCCTATTCACATTTAGTAAATTGGTTATCACTTACCGCTTGAGTAACTACCATTATTCTATCTATAAGAACACACTTTCCCCCTGCTATTAACACCAAAGTAAAGGACCATGAAATTGGACTTTCAAGTTAAAAATAACAGTACCCATGTCAAATGTGATGCCTCCTATCAATAAAGAAACGTCTTATAAATAGATTAGAAATGTGTGACTTAACTAATTTAATGTTATGAAGAATATTTACGATGATAGCTAACTATAACTTCACAGGAGAGTTTGCTATTGTATGGCTATTTTTGAGTATGCTAATATTATTCCAACCAGAAACGTAAATTTTCACAAAGTAAATTCCATTTTTTGTTTGTGTGCTTTGTTTTCTCTTATTGTACATGGAATTGTTTCTTTTTAAGAAAATGAATTTGTCTTTATGATGTAGGGCTTTTATTTATTCCTTGAGGTTTTCATATATGCATAATATGTATTTCAATCACTTTTCTTCTTTCCTTCAACCCTTCCTCATATCGTATTTTTGGAAAACTTTTATTTTTATTATTTAAAACAGTTTTTGTATTTAAATATATTTGATAATATTCTTCCTTTCTTCAAGTTTTTTCAGATCCTCTCCCCTCCACTCCCCCAACCTTAAGTTCTTTATAAAAAAAAAAAGACCCACTATAATAACAAACACTCCGAAGCCCAGAAAACAATGTCAAAACACCACCCAAACTGAAAAAAAAACCATCAAGTAAACAGACAAAAGTACACATAAAAGATATGAAAACTGGAGTCCATTATATATGTTGGTCAACTACTCCTGATCCTGAAACCTGCTCTGGAGTGGTTCATACCTGATGTCATTCTGTTGAAGAACAATGATTTTTTTTGTCTCCCAGAAGTAGAAATGAGAGCTATTTTTTTAAGGTTTATTTTATTGTAGTTGGAGACATGGCTCAAATGTTGATAGCACGTCCTCTCTTGCAAAAGCCCTTCATAGGCCCTGGCACTCACATACACATAAATAAAAATAGAACAATTATTTTTAAATACTCATTTATGCTATTTTTAATTATGTATATGTTTAAAAGTGGTATTGTACACTTGTGAATATTGATGTCAGCTAAATCTAAAGAGGGTGTCTGCATTCCTGGAGCTCGAATCATAGGTGTTTTTCAGCTACCTGACATGAGTGCTGAGTGCCCTCAATATACTGTAGTGTTTGTCTCCTCATATGCATTTATTTATGCATCAAACAGATATTTAAGTTCTATGTACAAATAGTCACATGGGACAAACTTTTAAGTGATAGCCAAATGAAACTGCTAAAAGTCTAGCATAGGAATACTTCTGCAGTAGCTTGGATTATCACAACAGAGAACCAAATTGCAGGACTTATATGGCTGCAGTACGAGCAGAGGTTAGGGGTATAGGTGTTTATATAGACTAGAATCACATAATTAGTTTCTTTGAAAAGCATCCCTGAGAGAGTGAAAGAATCTAAACAAGTGTGTGATATTCTATGACATATTTCTAAAAGAACCTTTGTGACACTTAGGTGGAGAATTAATTTCAGAATGTAAGAGAAAATACTCAAATTAATGCTTATTGACACAAATCATTAAAGGAAACATATGATGTCTAGGAAAGCTTGTCGGAAGGTACTTTCTGACTACTTCTGATTAATACTACCAAGAGCATAAATAATCTAAATTTCATAAGATTTCAGATTACTGTAAGGAAAATAAGTATCTGAGATCAATAAATATAAATGATCAATCAACTATTATTACCAAAATAATTAAGGACACTAAGAGGTATGTTAGCAAGTTAACTGACAAATATTTAGAAATAATCTATTTTATTTAATAAGTATACTGAAATTTCTCTCATTTTAAGAAAGAGTATATACATAGTAAGTCCTATTTTATTTGCTATTTAGTACAGCATGTGACTCCTTATTATGAACTGTTAAACAAAGGAAGGGATACAAATTTGAAGTATCTGCTGGTGTCATTCTGATAACCTTTATGAAAATGTTCAAATACTTAAATATGACATTTGTATCTTAGAAATTTTACAAACTGAATATGAATATATTCGCGATAGTAACATACATATTTATCACCAGGAAATGAGCACAGTTTCCTTTCCTCCAGGCAGGAGCTAGTGTTCTTCATGGCCCTCCCCCTATGCTTGCAAACACTTTCATGCATGGCCAGAAGTTATTTCTATCAGTAACTATGGCTTTAATTAAACTTTGTGCATTTTAACACATTCATGGATTTCAGTTTAGTTTCAGTCAGAGTTTTTGTTGACATTTGAAATCTACAGATGCATAAAATAGAATTAAGATGCATTAAATTTGTTTCATGGCATTTTATGGTATGTTTCATGTAGCATAAGGCAACTTCAGGTGATATGTAACAGCAAATAGGAAAATATGTCCCGTTTGAAATAAAACTTTAGCTAACATTGCATTATATTTACATATGACCCAAAAGTAATTTAAAATTTATCATACCTTCCACATTTAAAGGAATTAATGTAAATTAAAAAACCTTTAAAATTATTCTACTCAATTTATCTGAATACTGAGACTATTCACTTTGATACAGATAGATTTTACTTTATTAGTGGTTAGTCTTCATATAATAATTAAAAACAGAATTTCATCTCTAATTCTTTATTTTGTTTTTGTTTTTCAAGACATGTTTCTTTGATAGACTTGGCTGTCCAAAAATTAGCTCTGTAGACTAAACTGGCCTCACACTCATAGAGAACCACTTTCTGCCTCCGGATTAAAGGCATATGCACTGCCACCCTGCTAATTTCTAGTTCTTATTGCCTGTATATATTAAAAATATGAAAGGGAAAGGAGAACAGAATAAAGGAAGGAAGGAAGGAAGACAAGGAGAGAAAAAGGAGGGATACACAATAGTATTCACAAGAGTGATGCATTGAGAGGGCTCTAGTGTTATTTAGTCAGCATTCTTTGTCGTTCTCTGAGACTCTCCATTTTCAAAAGTCTCTATTAGAGTCATTCTGTGTCTCAGAATATTACACCATGCTTTTCATATAACAGATATATTAAGAGACATTTAATTATAACTAAACCAAATCATGTGGCTCCCAACTATCATTGAACAACTGACTAATAATTTATGGTGTGATCTAAATTTGAACACTCATATGGAGTTTTCTGAATCATCTTTTCAAAGCAAGTGTTTCTGTCAAAAAATGGTGTCCAGTACCAACAGATACTATGAACTGGAGAGATGTCTTAGCAGTTAAGAGCCATCTTATTGCTCTTTCCGAAGACTAGGTTTGGATTTCTAGCATCCACATAGAGTAGTTCACAATAATTCGTAGCACTATCTCAGAAGAACAGATGACCACTTCTGACCACTGTGAAGATCCCAAACACATGCATATATCTATGCACAGACACACAAACTTACATGGAAATAAATGGCATTTTAATTACAAAAGTAAAAATATTAAGTTTATATACCTGTACATGTCTAAAAGAGAAATATTCTACAAAATATTTGTATATTCCTATGAAGCAATATTTTTATTTCCTCTACTAAAAGTCAGACTTCTTAGACTTTAATAGGAGATACTAACGGACTAGGTTACTGTTGTTAATAATAATAATGTTAAACTTGCTATAAGTAAGTTTGTTGGTAGATGACTTCTCATTCGTTCCTGGCCACTGACACCCACAATAATTACACAGAAATTGTATTAATTAAGTAACTGTTTAGCCAATAGCTTAAGTGTCTTTCTAGCTAGCTCTTACATATGTAAGATACTTTTATATTTAAATTATTTCAAGTTTAAATAACTGTAGTTAATTGATAATCTTTTTATATCAATGAAGAGAGTATTTTTATATAATTGTACCTGTACCTGAAAAAATATATATGCAAAATTAATTTGAGTACCAAAAGCAAAATTCTTGCTATTTATAAAATATCTATAATAGATAGTATAAAAATTAACCTCTTATGAATAATCAAATATATATTGATATATAATAATCAAATGATATATTTTTGTACCCAAATGCACTTTATATCTCAAATTCATGTGTCTTAATAACATAAGGAAGATCTCTGCCTTTTTCCCCACATGTATTCATTATGACTATTGTCCACTTTTATAAACATCTTACATATAAGCCAATATACTTGTCTACAATATACTTGTCCAGTAGGAAATTGCAATTTTCTAAAAGCTGCCTTCTTAGGTGGTAAAGTGAATTGTTCTGATATATCCAGTCCCATTCTCTTCATGAAAGCTGCTTTTCTGAGCTATAGACCAAAGATAGGATTTCTCAAAGAATTACACTCACTTGAAGGTGTCCCATGTTTTCATGATCAAATTTGACCTAAGAAGGCTTCCATCTATCATGAACTTATGATGTGGGATTCCCCTCTGTATAGCATTGGTTAATAAAGAAGCTGCTTGTGCCTACAGCAGTGTATAATATAGCCAGGCTAGAAAAAATATAGAGAGTAGTCGGAGTCAGGAAAACACCTAAGGAGACAGATGCCCAGGAACATTACAAGTAATGAGCCTCGTGGAGATGCACAGATTAATAGAAATAGGTTAACTTAAGAAATAAGAGCTAACTAGAAAGATGCTTAAGCTACTGGCAAAACAGTGATTTAATTAATACAGTTTCTGTGTAATTATTTTGGGTGTGAGTGGCCAGGAACGAATGAGCAGTCATCCACCAACAAACTTACTTATAACAAGTTTAACTTATCCAGACTAGTATGTCTTCAGAAGGAAGCAATTGAGTCTCAGCAAATCCCAGTGGTCAAACTTGAGATTATCTGAGGCTGTCACACCATGTCCATAAAAGGCAATTGTTTTGCCACATAAGACATATAGATATCAAGTCCACTCAGTGAGGTTGATTCTACATTTAAATTTATTTGCAGTAGCAACCTGAATCTATGAGCCATCCCTGGTCTGTGGTGCATTCCCATTAACAATATCATTTCTTGTTTGAGCAAATTTTGCAAAATTTAACCTGTCTTTGGGTTTATATTTCTTTGCACAGAACAACTTTATAATGTACATTCAACTACTAGTTTTTATAGTAAGTTGGTAGATAGATAGATAGATAGATAGATAGATAGATAGATAGATAGATAGATAGATAGAGATGATTTTGGGTGCAGTTGGGGAAACTATGACCAATAACTATGAGAAAATATCCTGTGCCAGGCTTCATATTTTCATAAATATCCATGCCTCCTGGGAGTAGTATTATCCATACATGCAGATGACCTCTGCTCAATCGTTGCAGATATATATATACATATATATGTGCGTGTGCATATATGTATATACCATATATATCATGTGTTATATATGTTATACAGATATGTGTGCATATATAGTATCTCACAAATTAGTGTAATTTCCTGAGGGCCTTTTCATGAAGCCTTAGTTTTATTTAATTCATACCTCATCCTTTCTTTTTCCCTGTGCTCACTGAATCCATCCAAACTTACACCTTTCATCCCCAGCATCTCTACTTTTTTCATATCATATGTGTTCCATCATCTTCCCCATAGCATCGTTAACTGCAATGTAAACTAGCAGGATTCCATAGTGCAGTCCATATATTCTTCCCGTAGATTATTCCTCTCTTCTACCCTCATATTTATCTATTGTATGTTCCTTATCAAGCTTTTTACACCCAGTGTTCACCCTCTGTTTCTTATTTTACATAACATCTCTTTGTCTTACTATTATAAAAGTAACCCAGGGATCGTTTAGAAATATTTGAGTACCAAGTAATGAAATTTTAAGAAGGAAAAAATGAATTCCTCAAAATAACTTCTGCATCAGTGCAGTTCATCAGAATCATGAAAATATTTAGATTTCCCCAGGTGATTACATGAGAAAAGAAATTTCTGAACATTATGTTTCAAACTAATAAAATTCTAACATTTGCAAATGTCTTTTAAGATAAATGAATCACAATGTCTCTTAGTTATAGTTGGAATAGCTGTTTTGCTATAGCACATGCTTAAGAAAATTACAACTACCTTGACAAAAAAATAGAATATGTTCAGTTGTACTGTTTTGGATTCTGTCACATTTGGAAAAGGGCATATTCTTAGATATCCTTATCCTCTCTCAGAAACTGAAATTATTGCATGAAAAATATGACATTATGACCCAATTAAAGAGTACAAATATGAATTGAAGCATCCTTATTGTTTTAATTTACTGTTTACAGAAATCTGGTTCTATCATAAGTTAAGCAAATTAGTCTATCTTCCTTTGTTTCTGATATAATTGAGTTACCTAATTTGTAACCAAAGTTATATCCAGATTAACTTAATATTGATCTCAAGTTCATAATTGTGGGAAAAACTTAAATAAAGTGGTAAATCATTAGTCTTTATCCTCTACCCCAATACAACAGTTTGGCAATATATTTTAATGGAAAATAAAATGAAGAAATATGTATCTCTGGGTTATTTTTAACGGGATATTTTGACAAAAGTTAATTTTTGTTAGGTGTGGACACATCTCAGCCAGTAAGGGATTGCTGACTGTTATTACCAACACGTTTCTGTTCCTATTACCATCTTCCAGTAATGGACTCTATTTTGAGTGCTAAAGGCAAAATAAATCCTTTCTTTATTTCTCAGGTATTTTCTCATGGAGTAGCTAAGACAAACACCCAATTCAAATAAGGACTTAAAAAAATAGTTAGTTATAGTTATAGTTCTCCATTGTTAAGATAAAATAGATATAAATATTGTAACTGTAATTCTTTGTAGTAAAAGGAGCGCAGGCCCCTTGTTCCTTCCTGCCCAGATCCTAGAAGGGTCTTCTGTTTGTGTGTTGCTTTCATTAAAGAGACCGCCTTGGCCTTTTGATAGGGCAGCCCTTAGGTGGGTGGAGTAGACAGAGCGGAATGCTGTAAAAAAGGGAAGTGTGGCAGATGCCATGCTTCTCTGGCCCAAGATGGACACTGGTCAGACTCATGCTGGTAGGCCACATCCTCGTTGTGAATACAGCTTATTAGAAATGGGCTGAATCAAGATGTAAGAGGTGGCTAAGAAGAGGCTAGAACTAATGGGCCTGGTAGAGTTTAAATGAATACAGTTTCTGTGTAATTATTTTGGCGGCCGGGAGCCAGGCAGAAGGACGCAGCCCGCGCGCCTCTCACTACAAGGTCCAGTGAAAATGTTACAATTAAACAAAGCTTCCTTCATTGGTAGTAGCTTGAGTTACTTGCTTCGTTGTTGGAATAAAACACCTGAAATACAAAAGCTTCTCGTCCTCAGGCCTGGTTCCAGATCCACAGCTGGTAAAGCCTCTTAGTGTACGAGACATCTTTCCTGGAAAAGGGTGGCTAATTGCCACCCCTTATCAGAGAATCCTCTTTACAGAAAATAAAATCAAAGAAAATCACCCTGGAAACAACGCAGGAAATTCTCATGCCATTTAAAGCCCAGATCAACTTATAAATCACATCTACATCAGAGCTCCTGCATGTATGATTAAGGGAGCATCACACAAGAAGTAACAGAAAGATTGTAAGAGCCAAAATATCAGGAATTCTGCTATGAAACAGTCTCTCCTAGATATGACTGTGTAAAGAACCTGGAAAGTGACAATACCACGGGACAAGCCAATATGGAAGGAGAAAAATTTGGAGAGGTAACCACCCCTAGATAAAAATCTCTGGACACCTAGTGACTAGGATGTCACCAGGGATATGATTTTTTTTGTTTATCTTTACCCGTTGTTGTATTATCCTGATGCTAGCTTCATAAAGGAGTGAAGGACTTTGAAATTTCTTCTCCCTTTTCTGTTTTTAATATTTGATTAAGATTGGTTGTGCATCTTCTTTGAATGTCTCAGTAAATTCTGCTGTAAATACATTTGGTCCAGTTGCAGGGGATCTGACACCTTCACACCAATGCACATAAAATAAAGTTAAAAAAAATAAAAATAAATACATCCATTTGACCCCGGACGTTTTTCGCTAGGAGGGTATTTATGTATTGAAGAATGTATCTCCATATAATGAAGAAATTTATATTGCATTATATAAAATTAATAATTACATATGTATAATTATTTATGTAATCACATGCACACATACATATAACAACTATTAGAGGAAGAAGAGACCATAAAATTAAAATAGAGAAAGGTGGATGGGTATATAATAATGTTTGGAGATAGGAAAGGGAGAAGAGAAATTATAATTATTCCAAGATCAAAATATAAAAGAATTTTTAAAAGAGGACATCTTTTCCCATACTGTAGGCTGCCGGTTTGTCTTCTTGACCGTATCCTTTGCTTTACAGAAGCTTTTCAGTTTCAGGAAGTCACATTTATTGTTTCTCTCAGTGTCTGTGCTACTGGGGATATATTTAGGGAGTGGTCTCCTGTGTCAATGCATTCAAATGTATTTCTCACTTTATCTTCTATGAGGTTCAGTGTGGCTGGCTTTATATTGAGGTTTTAGACCCATTTGAACTTGAGTTTTGTGCATGGTGATCGATATGGACCTATTTTCATTCTTCTACATGTTTATATCCAGTTATGCCAAGACCATTTGCTAAATATGCTTTCTTTTTTCCGTTTTATATTTTTTGCTACTTTGTCCAAAATTGAGTGTTCATAGGTATGTGGATTAATATCTTGGTCTTCAATTTGTTCCACTGGTCCTCCTGTCTGTTTTTATGCCAGCAACAGCCTTGTTTTCAGTACTGTAGCTCTGTAGTAGAGTTTGAAATCAGGGATTGTGATGCTTCCAGAAGTTATTTTATTGTACAGGATTGTTTTGGCTATTCTGTGTTTTTTGATTTTCCATATGAAGTTGATTACTGTTCTTTTGAGGTCTGTGAAAATTTCTGCTGGGACTTTGATGGGCATTGCACTGAATCTGTAGATTGCTTTTGATAAGAATGCCATTTTTACTATGTTAATTCTACCTACCCAAGAGCATGGGAGAACTTTCTACTTTCTGATGTCTTCTTCAGCTTTTTTTTCATCAAAGATTCTTGTCTTCCACTTGTTTGGTTAGAGTTATAGAGCATATATTGTATGCTGTGTGTGGCTGTTGTGAAAGGTGATAAAAGGAGGAATACTGATTTTTTTTAGTTAATCATGTATCCTGCTACATTTTTGAAAGTGTTTTTGAGCTATCAAAGTTCCTTGGTGGAATTTGGGCGTTTTTTATGTAAACTATCATATCATCAGGAAATAATGAGAGTTTGAGGTCTCATCTCCAAAATATTCAAAGAACTCAAGAAATTGGTCATCAAAGAACAAATAACCCAATTTAAAAAATGGAGCACAGACTTAAACAGAGAACTCTTAACAGAGGAATCTAAAATAATGACATCTTGAAATTTGCAGGCAAATGGGTTGATCTAGAAAACATCATATTGAGTGAGGTAAACCAGACCTAGACAGACAATTATCATATGTACTCAGTCCTAAGTGGTTTTTAACATAAAGCAAAGAATACCAGCCCACAAATCACAATCCCAGAGAACCTAGACAACAATGAGGACCCTAAGAGTAGCATACATGGATCTAATCTACATGGGAAGTAGTAAAAGACAAGATCTCCTGAGTAAATTGGGAGCATGGGGAACATGGGAGAGGATTAAACGGGAGGGGAGAGGCAGAAAGGGAAACAGAGAAAAATACATAGCTCAATAAAATCAATAAAAAAGAAAAGAGGAACAGAATCAATATGTTGTTACTATATGTTTGGGCAAACCTGCAGAAACACATGCATGTGCGTGTATATGCATGTGTATATTGTGTTTAACAATAATAAAGAAAAAGTGACTATCAGCTTGAGATAGGCAGAACAAAGGAGGAGTTTAAAAGAAGATAGCTTGGAGGAACTGGTAGGGGCTGGAGGGAAGAAAGGGCAGGGTGAAACTAATATAATTCTATTTCAGGTAAACACATACATTCTTTTAAAGCAAACTAAAGGAGGGAGGTTTCACTTGTCTTAGAGTTCTAGGGCAAAACTTAGACTGCTTATACTCCACCTGCAATCAGAAAACAGAGAGAAATGAATAGTGCTACCCAGCTGGTGTTCTCATTTACATAATCCAGTACCCCAGCTCAGAGAATGCTGCTGTCCAGAATTATATTTGTTCTTCCCTCCTCACATGTCCTAATACAGATAATTCCTAAAGGACCTGCCCAGAGGCTTGTCTCTTTGATAATTGCAGTTTCTGTCAAATTAACAACCAATATACAGTCTCACAATATAGAAGAAATTTCTCACCAACCTTATTGATATACAACATTTTTACACTGTTACCAAGCCCATTAAGTGTTTTATCTTCTGAATTAAAATTCTGAATTTAATATTCTTTCAGAAATTAATGAAATTAAAATGCCTTTGTGAGGTGAGAGTTGCCTACTCAATGATTGACTAGATTGAGTATTTAGGTAGCTGGTTTCATATAGAACTAATATTCTCTCCCCATTTCTCATCCAAAGCCACTCCCTTCTCTCTGAGTTTCAACTAGAGTTCTGATATATATTGCAATCTTTATCTTTTCTAAGAAATTGTTTTTCATTCATATTCATTTCTATTAAAATATTAAAAATCAATTTTTAAAAATCAGTCAATATTATATACATATTACATATATGTATATGCCAAACATAACAGTCCTATAAACTAAGATCTTAAAATGTCATAAACGTTGTATACTTCTTTATGAAATGTATGTAGTTCATGTCATATAAAACCCCATTATAATCTTCCATGTTTATTTTCTTGTACATTATCAATACAATCCTTTATATGAAATTATTATTTTTCTTATTCTACAAGTGAGAAATCTGAAATATAATGAAATTAAAAAATGTGACCAAGTATTCAAATAATAGCAATCCCAGGTGTGTTTGTTACAATTTGCTTAAAATGAGCTCTAACTGTAAGGTTTTTAATAAGGATAATTATAAGCTACAATTCTGCACATTTATAAACAACAAAATATATGTAATCACCAAAGATACTTTTATGTATTTCTTGTTTATTTCAGTTCTCAAAACCCAATAAAATTTTTTCAGTACAAAAACTCACAAGTAACTTATAGAAAAATGTCTCTTTAATGAGTTATAGCTAATCAATGAACGCATCTACTTAGAAATTTATGCTAACTATGCTAACAAGAAATTCGTAATAATATTGAGCTTTAAAGAGATGAGAAAACTGTCAAATATAAAACAGATGTTTACAAATAAAACTTGGTGTCATCTGCAGCAAATGTTCAGAACTTCTTACAGAAAGCACTGTGGCCCATGTGATTTACATTACACCAAAATCAATTTAATGTGTTTTTCTTACAGACATTTAAATATTTGTCCCATCTATAGAGAAAAGTAGTTATATGAGAAAGTAAAAACTTATTTTCCTTGACACTAGATATAATTTCACTACCTGTACTTACTTAATTTTGTATACCATAGGTATTCAACATGAAAAGAATATAGTAGCCACCACTAGGAAAAAGGAAGGACATAATTTGCTATTATAGAAATAAAGATTAAGGAAGATGTGAGGAAGGACGCTTAAAAGAAATCCTACACTAGCTCAGAATTTAGGGGTAGACTCACAGATAACAGTCCTCTCCTGGAACAGAGAACATCACCCAAATTCTGCAGCCAGAAAAGAGGCCAAATGCATGCTTTACATCAGCATATATAGTATAAGAGGTCACACCCAAGTGAGTAAGTAACTTAAAGCTACTGGCAGTAGGAATCCCTACAGCACCTTCCCCTTTTGTTTAAATAAGAAAGTTATAAGCCTAATACAAAATTATACACAATAAGAACAAATATCAAGTATAAAATTTAGAATTACAACCAGCATAAACAATATCAAGCAAGAAATGTGATAAATGTTACAAATATTATCCTATCCTAATGAGTTTATGTCTTTTATAATAAATAATTTGCCCAAGTCATGAGAGGAAAGTAACTACAACTATATAGTCTTCAACCCCAATGAAGACTCAGGAAGGAAAATAGTATTTGAGTAAGCAGGAAGTACAATCAAGCAACTTCCAAAATGTGTAACAAATGACTGAGACAACTGGTGACCTGGGCAATCACCCAAAGTCTCATTTGAAACATTGGCACAAAAAAAATTTGACTAAGACCTAGAGTAACTGACAGACCATTTTCAGAGGCAGGAAATTTTTCAAAATCATCTTACCCTGTTTTGAGAATATTTGACAGTCTTTTTTCTTGTATCTTGCTTGTCCTGTCCAGACATCATGCATTATGTCAGTGGTTGATACATGGGCAATTCCTTGCCCAAAGGCCAGTTTTGCAAAGAAGAAAACAAGCTCCAAGTGGAGTGTGTGCAGTGCTCAACATTCTCTCAGGAATAGATCAGTGCTGCAAGGATCAACTGTGTCCCACTTCAACAAAACCCTAAGTTATTTAAATGCTATATTCTACAGCTCTTTGATGTAGTTGAAGATTTCCTATCTATGTGTAATATAATCTCTATGCATCTAAAGAATCTGATTAGTCTAACTATAAGTGTGACAAACATGGATGACTATTGACCTATGAATCTTAATACCTATATAACTCATAGACTAAGAAGTCATATTACAATATTAAACAATCTTTAAACAACTGTGCAACAAATGAGGATAATGATCTCAAAATATATAATATCAGAGGTAGAAATGTATATTGAAATATGATAAGTATATCTTAAAATTGTATCTATATACAAAATGTCTTAAGCAGAGGTAGAAGCACGCATGCATACAATATGACAAAATGAATTTGCCTAGATATACAAATACTGTAGACAAAAATAGGAACATATTCAATATACTTTAAGCTTGTATTAATATACAAGAATCTATACTAATGTAAATTACCTATAAATAATAGCTCACAATTATTCACTTGATTACTCACTATTATTATTAGTGTGAGTAACCTCATACTAATCAACCCTAAATGATGTTCCTAAATGTGAGGAAACTTTGTTGGGAAAGGGGATGTCATCTTCTAGAATTACTTCCAGCTGTCATGGGGGTGATGTTCTTTCTATGAGATCCTGTGAAATAAAATGATGATTAAGTTCCAAGATTACTGTCTTGCATGATTGCAAATAGTCTCTGAGTGTTCAGTAGGGTTTTTCCGAGGTTCCAATTGGAGTTCTGGCCAGAACGTTGTAAAAAAAAGTGCACCATTTCAGCTAACCAATTTGGAAGCATCTTGAGCAGCTGGTACCCAAAACAGGTCTTATAATAGCACTATCAGCATCATGGCATCATATCAACCCGGTGGAGTTGTTGTTGTGGGGCCTGATCTTCTTCCTGGAAACTTCAAAGATTACTGCAGGAAAATTTATTGTTCATTGTGGAAAACTTAAACACTATTTATATATACATATACAGACATATATATTCAATGAGAGGTACAATAGAGACAAAAATAGGTATGAAGAACAGTAATTTTTTTTCTTAATTCTTTCTTCTTTCTGTCCTGTACCAGACAGCTCTTGACATGAGACAGAAAGTTTGAATTTTTCTTTTAACAATATGTTTGGATTTAGAGAAGGACAGAGCCATTGTCTGACTCCAAAGCCATTATGTGTGTGTGTGTGTGTGTGTGTGTGTGTGTGTGTATGTGTGTGTGTGTGTATGTTTTGATCACCTTTACTTACAAGTTATATTCCTTTTTCTTGATGATCCTTATAGGATTGTTACTTTTCCTTCTATCAGAATCCAAACATCCTGAGTTTCTTGAATTTTTGAAGATACATATTTTCCTGTAAAGACCAGAGCAGAACCCTGCCCAACCCTATGAGGTTTCCTTACCACCTATATTGTTGTCACCACTATGGATGAGCTATCATTTCTTTTTATCAAGAGATGTCTCCTTTTCAAAGTGAATCTTTATTAATTTTGATGTATTCATAGTTTTTCTTCTCCTGTGAAAACAAGAGCAAAACCCCTTCCCCAAAGTAGCACATCTCCTGGCTTCCATTATGAGGACAACACATCCTTGAAATACACTGACTGATTTAATCAGAAGACCTTTCTATTATCCAATGTCTCTCTGCTGCTGTTGTCCCTTTCTTATTAGCATTAAGAAATTCAAGGTTAATAAAGCATTATGTAATCTATTTCTGGGACTATTTCCACCCTTTTCTGATTGTTTAACATATCATTAATAGTTCGATTTGATCTTTCTACAATTGCCTGACCTGTAGGATTATGTGTTATACCTGTAATATTTTTATATTATAATAAGCAAAAAAACTGTTTCATTTTCTTAGAGACTTATGTTGGACCATTATCTGTCTTTATTTGTGCCCATGATGGCCATACGTCTAATAAATGTGATTACTGAATCAGCCTTTTTTTAACTTAAAGCAGTTGCCCACTCAGAACCTGAATAATTGTCAATAGTGTTGTGTACATAATTAATTTTACAAATTATCCAAAGGGGAACATATCCATCTGCCAGGTTGCATTCCTTTGAGTATGTTTGGATTAGTCTCTGCAGGTAGTGGTATTTGGTTATAGAAAGAGCATCTGTTTATAATCTCCTTAGCTTGTTGCCATAAAATAGAAAACTCTTTCTTTAAACCTGTGTTATTGATATGAGGTTTTTTATGAAATTCTGAGGCCTTTAACACACTTCCAATCAGTAATCAATCAATTTCTGCATTACCTTGTGATAGAGGACCTGGCAGACCTGTATGGGCTCAGATGTATGTTATTATATGGGACAAAACCTATTTCTCATTATATCTTAAACCTGTATTAAAATGAAGTCAATTCTGTATCATCTGGTATAAATTCAGTGGTTTCAATATGCAAAACAACTCTTTCTGCATATTATGAATCAATTACTATATTAAGAGTTCTTTAAAATCACTTAGCACCATGAGAATAGCATATAATTCTTCATTTTGGACAAAATTATAAGGACTTTGCTCCACCTTACAAAATTCTTCTGATTTGTAGCCTGCCTTCCCTGATATATTTGTATCAGTATAAAAGGTATGGGCTCCAATTATTGGAGCATCACATAAAATGTGGGGAAGAATCCAAGAGGTTCTCTTTATAAGGTTAATTCTATCACTTTTGGGATAATTGCCATTAATTTCTACCAAAAAAATCACACATGCTCTTTGTCATGATTCATTGTCTTCCCATACTTTTTTATTTCATCAGTAGCAAAAGGCACTATTATCTCTGATGAGTCTATTCCTGCTAATTGACAAGTCTCAATTTATCTTTTATAATTAATTCAGAGACTTTTTCCACATAAGTTTTTAATTTTTTTACTTAGTTTATGTGGTAAGATACTATCATTCCTCTGCATTAAAATTCCTGTAGGAGAAATTCTGGAAGGCAATAAGACTAGAATACAATTAAGATTTGGATTCATCCTATCCACATGTGCCTCCTGTAATTTTTCCTCAATCATTGTCAGTTCCTTTTCTGGTTCTGCTATTAATTCTCTGGGACTATTTAAATCTTTATCACCAACTAAGGTTTTGTTTAAATGAATTATTAGATCAGGTGTGATCCCAACAGCTGGTCGTAGACAGAAAATGTCTCCTAACAAACAATGAAAGTCATTAAGAGTCTGCAACAGGTTTCTCCTAATTTGCGCCTTTTGTTTTCTAACTATTCTGTAAACTTATTTTATAACCTAGGTAATTAACAGAATCTCCTCTCTGTATTTTTTCAGGAGCAAATTGTAATCCCATTTTGTCAAAACTTTCTTTACTTCTTAAAGCATTCTTTCTAAAGTATCTATGTTTGAATCAGATAGCAAAATGTCATCCATGTATTGGTAAAATATAGATTTAGGAAATTTTTTATGTATTATTTCTAATGTCTGACTTACAAATTATTGGCATATGGTGAGGCTATTGAGCAGTCCCTGTGGAAGGATAGTATACTGAGAATTATTTTAAGTAGGCATGGTGGTGTCAATTTTTTTCTGCCTTTTTCTTGTAAAGGTATGGTGAAGAAACAATCTTTCAAATCAATAACTATAAGAGGACATTCTTTTGGTAATAGAGAAGGCAGATAAATTCCAGATCGTAGAGGGCCCATAGGTTGAATTACCTTATTGACAGCTCTTAGATCTGTCACCATTCTCCATTTAGCAGATTTTTAACAACAAATACAGGGGAATATCAAGGGCTGGTTGATTCTTCAATATGGTGAGCATCTAGTTGCTCCTGTAGCAGCTGTTCCAGAGCCTGCAGTTTGTCTTCAGTTAACGGCCACTTTTTAACCCAAGTTTGTTTCTCAGTTAACCATTTTAAAGGTAGGGCTGTTGGTACCTCTAAATGTTTGCTAGTTGCTTTGTGTTCTTGTACAGTGTTAATGTCTGGTAACCTTTGTGTATAGTACCTTATAATATCCTTCCCAGAATTATGAGTTTCTGGGACTGCAGGTATGCTAATCTGGATATTCAATTGCTGCATCAGGTCACAACCCCACAAATTCACTGCAATAGTAGCCATATATATTGCCTTAGCTTTCCTCTCTGTCCTTCTGGTCCTATGCATTCAACGCATCTCATGCTTTGTTTCACTTGACATAGGGTTTTTAATTCCTAGTAATTGAACATCTGCCACTTGAAGAGGTCAATATGGATACCAAGATTTTGCAGTAATGAAAATTCAGTCCATACCCATATCTTTCAATCCCAAAATTACACTGCCATTTTACACATTCTTAAACTTGGTCTTTGATCATTTATAGAAGTTTGCCAGAATATATGTTTCTATTTTCCTACTGAAATTTTTGACTTATCCTCCATGTTTATTCCATCATCTAGAACAGTAAGGTATTTTACAGAAGGCTCTAGATTTTTTAATTTTCCTGGTGAAACATGTCCTCCACAGTGACTGGGAATGACTGGACCACTTTTGGCTTGGGGTCCTGTAATAGGCCCCCTCCTGGTGTTTCCCAATGGTATCAGGTTGCCATGTCTGCCTTTTGTTGATCTGTATTCATTGGTCCAATGTCGGCCTTTGCCACACCTTTTACATATACGTGAAGGCTGAGTTCTCCTATTCTTGCCATTCCCATAGGAGACATTATTCTTAGGAATTCTTTGTCTAGAATTCCTTCTCAGATGTCCCTCTTCTACCACAATTAAAATATTTGGCACTTTGATGTCTCCTCGGTTTTTTTGGAAACTACTTCTCCTACCCAAGATTCAGTATTATATTCAAATGTCTCAATGTTCATTGTATGCAGGATCCATTCATTCATCCATAGGTGCTATTCTAACATTTAAAGGCACAAGTATCTATTTTGCATTGTATGTTGACATTTTCAAAAGCCAGAGATTCAATAAGTACTCTTCTCACATCTGGGTCTGTTACTCCTATTTGTACAGCCTTAGTTAATCTTTGTAAAACATCACTAACGGGTTCTATCTGACCCTAATTAACCCTGATATATAATTCAATTCATTATCCTAGTTCTTGAATCCGGTCTCAAGCATAGGGACAAGATTTGTTCATTGTAAAGAACTTGAACCTGTGGGTCAGCATAAGTGCCCTCAACAAGAATTTGATCTTGGGAAGTCTCAAGTCCTTTTGCTCTTCCCCATTGTTCTAAAATTTTAGCCTCTTCTCTGAAATAGCATTTAAACATCATTTGAGGCCCCTCACCCAGGACTGCTGAAACTTTTTTTTTCTTTCTTTCATTTCTCCTTCCTTCCTCTCTTCCATTCTTTCCTCCTGTCTTTCTTTTTCTGAAACAAGGTTCTTCTCTTAAACAATATATTCCCAATCACTATTTCCCCTCCCTCCATTTCTCCTTCCTCACCACATCTCCTCTTTCCGACAGATCCATTCCTGCTTGGTTTCCCTACAGAAAAGAGCATGCCTACACACATTTGAGAACCAAACAGGACAAAATCACATACAAAAAGACAAAACAAAAGCCCTCATATCAAGGCTGGACAAGGCAACCCAATAGGAGAAAAAGAGTTGCAATTACAGGCAAAAGAGCCAGAGATGTATCCAATCCTACTGTTAGGAGTCTCATAAGAACACTAAGCTAACAGTCATAACATTTATGCAAAGAACCTGGTGCAGGTCATTCATATTCTGTTCATGATTCCTCAGCCTCTATGAGCCAATGTGAGCCCTGTTTAGTTGATACAGTGGCCTTGTTCTCCTGGTATCCTCCATCCTCTCTGATTCCTATAGTCTTTCCTTCCCACTTTCTGCAGGGTTCTCTGATCTCTGATTCGAAGGACCAGATGGAAACTTCCAATTTAAAATGTCTCCTTTTAATGTCTGGTTTCGTATCTATGCATCGGCTCCCATATACTGCCAGATTTTATTATATAATATATATATATATATATAATACCATTAGGAATCATTTTATTGACATATTTTTAAAAGACCAGTCATGTTTTGTTTTTTTATCTACCCTAGGTCTCTGGGCTATCCAGCCTCCAGTTTCTAGCCATCCAAGTAATACAGGGCAGGACCTCAATATAAATTAGACATTGGGTGACCACTCCCACAAGTTCTACAACACATACAGTTAGGACTGTTTCTGGATCCAGGGTTCTGTGACTGGGTTAGTATATAGGTTTTACTTTTTACAGCCTGCAGAGTACTACTCCAGCCAAAGAGACTAGGAAATAAAGGTGCCATCTCCATGCAGATTTCTACTTTCAGTGAGCTAAGTGAAAGTTGTCCTCAGCAGTGGGGCCCCATTGTCAGTTATCATACGACGACCTTCCAACCTAGCATCAGTCTGAGTTATTTAGAGATCTCCCTGGGCCCTCCTAGGCCAAAATGCTTTTAAATTTGTTTCTGAAGTCATGTTTTAAGTGTAGCTTTTAATGATTCCTGAATTTAAGAACCATTTTTTTCACCCTGAAACAATAAAAATTTGAGAATTAAGACTCTAAAATACATTAATTTCTGTGGAACTACAGAAAAACACTGTATTAGAATATGAAATGAATTGGAAAAATGTTTGGTCTAGATATACACTTTGCATACCAACTGGAAAGTGTTGGAAAAGCTATGGGATGTACAAAAATTTTTCAAAGAGATACTACATTTCCTGTTTGAAGGAAAAATTCATATCAGGGTTACAAATTTTTATCTTTCAAATTTTCAATGATAGATATCAACTGTATTTTATAGAGTTAAGATTCACAATGACTATGACCATAGTTTTTCACACAGTAGCTTATTAATTTGCTTTTTTAGTTTTCTGTAATAATTACTATTATTTCAGAAAGAAATGATAGAAATTGGCTGTAATTTAATATGTAATTAATATATGATGAAATTTATGTAGTTTAATTTTAAAGCAAACTGAACATGACGATTATTTCTAAATGCTTCAGGCCATTTAATATTTTTGCCTTATCACTAAATAGTAAATTAATTAAATCAGAAAGAAAGAATGAGTTCAGACATGGGTGATACTTCTGTCATGTCTGCAGCAGTGAGACAGAGCCAGAAAGAGAGAAAATTTCTGGCCAACCTGAACTAAATAGTTAAATCTTCATTCAAAAACAATCATTAAGTAAAAGAATGATGTAGACAACACACTATATGTCAGTATTATCACCTTGAAATTAAGAAACATTAGGTACAAATTTGAATTTGCAAGATAATACAGTTTTACATTGCTAATTATGGGATATTTTATCTTTACAATATTGGTCTTGCTTTTCATCTCACAAAGTTATTTCAGAAGATTAATTAGGTCTTCCTTAATAAATAACTAAGCATTTTATCTCTCTGTTGCCTGAAAGTAGTAGTAAATTACACCTTGACTCTGTTGTTAATTTGGAGTCCAGAAAATAGTTTTACCTTTTTGCAAATCAAGTTTATAATCTATTGGCTGTAATCTCCTTCCTTTCTAGTTCCTCTTAGTTATTGATAACTCAAATCAAGCCACATGTGTGATAGATAACCTGTCAGGAGAGTCTGCTTAGGAAAACCACAGACACATTAATATCCACTGTCCAGAGGTGTGATGTGGAACATTTCTCTTTATAATTAAGAAGACAAACGTGGCAAACCATATGCTGCCTCATCAAGTTTGGCCCATACAGCATTTCAGAAACTAACTTTACAAAGAACAGCATGAATTCTGCCAGGAAAGAATAAAATATACTGCCAAACATCATAAGCCCTCACTATTGCAATGTCAGCACTAAGCATACAGAAAACATTTGAAAGGCTCATGTTTAATTAGACATAATGTAAAGTCAAGGAATGAAATTCAAGCCAGAGTCTTAGAAATTTATGGGATTTTGCTAAGATAATTTTTGAATCAAGTACTCGAGTCTGTAGTATAGAGTCTTAGACATGGTTTTTGAATCTCACTACTTTGAGAAACTGTGGAAAGTGATATCGAAAGCAGACATTGCCTCACTGACCCACCTTTGGAGTACATTATCAAACAGAAAACATTCAGTAGAATGATTAACAAATAACTGAAGGATCATTAGTCATTTTAAAAATGAGTCTACTTAAAGTCTATAAATTGTTGCAAGTGATTCACTTTGTTTTAAAGGGGAAAAACATGTGGAGTCCTGAAACGATGACATCACAGTAAATAGAAATATGAAGGGAACTCCAAATAAACAAAGAGAGCCAAGAACCAGAGACAGGAAAATGTAAAATGCACTAGTAATATCGTTTCAAGAACTTTGAGTCCAGACTAGACAACACAGGTTAATAACCCTTGCCATCCTGTGATGCAGACACCTGAATACAGATATAAAGTGCAGATGTTACATTAGGAAGTTTTAAATGCAGAATATTCTTTGTCTCTATCCTCGTTGTCTCCTAATGCTATCTGATTTTTGGTATATGACAGATCTTCAAAAATTGTGCCTGATGTACCTAACACTTGAAAAAAAAGGATCATCTTAAAGAATGGTAGAAACCACTTTAGCATCTTACACAAATTCATTCTTAGAACCTTTCATGCATTCCCTGAAAAACGTATTTGGTAGAGATCAGAGGACTTAAAACTCAGGTTTCAAAATACAATTTTAAGTTTTTGCTTTCATTAACTTATAACTTCCTGAATTATTTTTTCGACTTATTTCAGACTTGTCTCAGCATTTTACACCAAATTACACTGATCCTAATTTTATTCCTTTTCTCCCCAAGGCTCTATTTTACCACAAGGAAGCACTATTGGTATCTGAGGTATTTTATATTGTGAAATGACTTTAATTATATATATACAGGAGACTGTTAAAAACAAATTATATGATTTTGACAAAGAACTTGATTGTTCAAATGATCTTTTATGCAACTGAAAGTGTTTGACATTAATGCATTGGCATGATTTACCTTTTTCCAAACTACCAAGTTGAACTTCAAACTCCAGATCTCCAAAGGCAGGAATTATGTTTTGCAGAAGGAAGATTTTTTTCAAAAGACAGAGTTTATTACATTTGTGACTTAAAACCTGAATAGTATATTACTCATACTTAACTGCTTACTGAACCATGGTTGTCTGAGGGAAAACTATTTTCTTAGGAAGAAGCACAATTATTTCAGAACCTTGACAATGGTGGATGTGGCCTAGTGTTGGGCTCACAACACTTACACACATGGTGTGTTCTTGCATTTACTACATGAAAAGCAGCATGGGATAGCTAGAAACAGACAAAGTGATTGGTTCTCACATTTCCTTAGTTCACGTCCTCTTGCCTTTTGGGTTCTTCAGGTTAGATCCTGGTTTTGTCCTAGGCTTTAATTACTTTTAATACATTGTTTCTTACCCAATATGACTCTGTGAATTCAGGAGACCTTGCTTTGGCACTTTGACAGAGGACTCCATGGTGTAACTAGAACCAATGAATAGCATCCATTTCCTTCCTGAAATCACCAATGCATGGTTTTGCTAGTTCTTGGAGTGTGCAACTGACTGACAATAAGGAAACATCCAGGAATGAGAAATAATAAAGTCTCCTTATTATGACTCAAAGGATAAAAATAGAAATGCTTACATATGTAATGGGAATTCTTCCATTAGCAGATGGGAAAATGCAGAAAAGGGCATTGAATCCTTTTGGACGGAAACAGCTGTGAGCCTCCACATGAGTTCTGGGAAACTTGTAACGATCATCTGCAAGAGCAAAGCATGCTCTTAAACCTGAGTCTCAGCCCAATATTTTTTATTTTAAGTCATAGTGCTTTTTAAATTGAAGACTCCTGACTACCAATAAAATATAGGATTGCTACAAATATTTGAATATGCTCATTTTAAAAGAAGGATTCATTATTTATCTGAAACTCAAATTTAACTGAGCATCATTGGTTAGCATTTAGGAAATACTCAAAATCAATTTTAAAATAATCTCCTGGGACTGTGAAGTGGGACATCCCACCACTATCTTTAGTCTACAATGTTCAACTTGTGGTACCTCTTTATTCATGTTTTTGTCATGTGTTTCTGCTTGCGGGAAGGGACCGGGGGAAAGGGAGGAGATGTAAATTCTTTTTTTCTGAAGGGAAAAAAATAAAAGAATATGGGGAAAAAAAAGATTCCAGATAATATCAGTTTTATTTGGGTTATAAAAGAAACTATATTCTTTTGTTCTGTATACTATTTAATGATATTATTCTCCAGTAAAAGTTCAAGAATTCATTCCTTGTAAGCAACAGGTAAACTTAATCCACTTGATTTCAATATGCTTATAAACACCTGACATAAACATGAATATGCTGCTATATTGGACCTCATCACTGGCATTACAGATCAGTAGAAATATCACATGGGCTATGAGTCCGAATTTTGGTGTGCCCTCTGAACCTTTCATATGTACTATTGCCATTTGGATACATCTGTGTGTAAAATGGAACAGATAAAACTATTAAGTCCCTGAAAAATGATGATTAAGTTTTCTGTTTGCTTGTTTTGAACATAGTTATGCGAAGGATATAAATGATATCATTTTCCTGTAGGATCATTTCATAAAACTTGTGCTAAGTATAACCAAAATCTTAGTTTTTGACATATAGAAGAAATCTTTGACATTTTTCTTTTCTTTTTTTTTTTTTTTTTTTTTTTTTTTTTTTTTTTAGTTTTTCAAGACAGAGTTTCTCTGTAGCTTTGGAGCCTGTCTTGGAACTAGCTCACCAGGCTGGTCTTGAACTAGCAGAGATCCACCTGCCTCTGCCTCCCAGGTGCTGGGATTAAAGGCATGCACCACCACCACCCAGCTTTGACATTTTCTTGAACTAATATGTTAAACTAAAGGAGGATGTGGATGTCATTCTTTTACTTGGTGGTGAAAGCTGGTGGATTCATATATTCTATTTTCCTGCCTTATAGCTATAGGTGGTATAAGTGTGTTTGTGAGGGCTGTTTAGAGGGAGCACACTAAATAGCTCAGGCTGACCTCAAACTCAGCACCTTTGGTACCTTCTGCCTCTGCCTTTTGAATGATTGAATAAATTTTATGTGTCTCTTTTGTGTCTACAATTCTTTCCCAGGGTGTAGTTGCCCCATGTAGGGCACCAATTTGGAGAGGTATGCCGCTCATTCATTTCCCGGCCACCCAGACCTGAAATAATCACACAGAAACTACATTAATTACAACACTGTTTGGCTAATGATTTATGAATATTTATAGCTAACTCTTACATCTTAAATTAACCCATTTCTATTCATCTGTGTATTGCCACCTGGCTGTGGTCTACCAGTAAGTTTCCATCAGGCATCTGTCTCCTTCAGTGACTTCATGCCATCTCTCTAGTGTTGTGGGATTCCCCTCAATATACTGTAAATATGTTTTATTATCATTGGTTAATAAAGAAGCTGCTTTGGCCTGTGCTGGGGCAGAATAGAGCTGGACAGAAAAATTAACTGAATGCTGGGAGAAAAAAGTCAGAGTCAGAGAGACACAACAGCCATGTGGCAATACACAGAGTAATAGAAATGGGTTAATTTAAGATGTAAGAGGCAGCTAGAAACAGGCAAACGCTATTGACCAAACAGTGTTGTAATTAATATAGTTTCTGTGTGATTATTTCAGGTATGGGCAGCCAGGAAATGAACAAGCAGCCTCTGTCTACATGTCTCTTCCTCGACAAATATTTGGTTTTTGTTCATTTAATTCATCAAAGACTTGATGGAAGAGGGTTCTGTCATGTCTGTCCCACAGCCTTTCAGTCCCAAAGATACACACTAAGGCCTACATTAGTTATAAACTGGTTGGCCTATTAGCTCAGGCTTTTTATTAATTTTTACAGCCTACATTAACCCATAATTCTTGTCAGTTTTAGTCATGTGGCTTGGTACCTTTTATCAGTGAGGCATTCTCATCTTGCTTCCTCTATGTCTGGGTGAGGACTGCAGGCTGAGCCTTTCCTCTTCCCAGAATTCTCCTGTTGTGGAAGCCTCCTATACTTTCTGCCTGGCTACTAGCCAATCAGCATTTTTTTAAACCATATAAGTGACAGTTATTTACAGGGTACAAGACCATTGTGTCAAAACATCCCCCTCTTTTTTAAAACAAAAACTCTGAATCTAAGCTTCGTTTAGCTTTATTCCTGACCATCATCCATAACAACATGCAACCAACACTCTAAACAAAGAAAAATATCCATAATCCATATTTTGGAATTGTGGGTGTAGTTTTCCAGGATACTTCCTGCTTAACAGGGGTGCTGATAATATTATGGGGCCCTAAAGAAAATTTAAAATTATGGTCAAGTCCTGATGGGAGTTTTCTGTGAGGCTTGATCATCTCAGCTAGCAGTGTTGAAACTGTTCTGGATGAAGAACCCAGAAGAAACTCCAGCAGAGGTCCTCTGAAATTTTGGATCATCTGGGCCATCCACTCCCATTGGAGATTTTTTAGGGGATCTTCCTTGGTCAAGCTTGATTTTCTTAACTCAGAATGAATCCATAGCCTGCCATTTCCTGTGAAAACAAAATCAAAACCTCTTCTTCAAAGTAACATATCTTTTTACATAATTTTAAAATCAAAGTATTTTCAAAATATATATGTTGTATTAATCAAGCAGCATTTATAATCAGATGTTTCTTTACAACTATACAATCAAATAATTCAAAGATGATACAATAACATACACTATCCAGATTCTTTGTTTCTTTTTCCATCTTTATGTTGATTTATTTTAAATACTATTTCTTTTATTTTTATTTTTAATTGTTGTTTTTTTGAAACATGGTTTCTCTGTGTATCTTTGGCTATCCTGGAACTCACTCTGTAGGCCAGGCTATCCTTGAACTCACAAAGATCTGCCTGCCTTCCAATTGGTGGGATTAAAGGTGTGTGCCACCATACCCAACTACTCTTTTCCTTTTTTTCGGGATTTTATCCTTTTTCTTTTTTCTCCCAAGCCTACATATATTTTTAAACACACTGTAAACCATTTAGAGGGTTTTTTTCTGAATCAATCTTTACTGTATAATCTCTCCTTTTCTGACCACATGAGTCTTTAATTTGCTAAGCAATACTGTCTTGTATTAAAGCCATGGCCTTGACAGCTGGATCTACCCCCATTCCTTAGCTTTCTGAAAGTCTAGCTTTGTGGCACTGGTACTGGTGTGAGCCATGTTTATTGGCACAGCTCTATGGAGTATCAAGGTTCCTGTGCCACCAAGAAGCATGCTGTTGGCTATTCGTAAACACTATTTAAGTGTTTTGTGGTGGGGCCTCTTAAAAAGAGCTGTAAGGTTTCTGCTGCTAAAGCTGAGTCAGGAAGCCTTTCAATAAGATATGCATTTGACTCTACCATCTGAGAAAATGCTGCTACCAAGAAGCCATGTTTAACTTGTTCTTTTGTGTCTAGAATTACTTCCCAAGCACTCTCAAGTTTTATGTGGATGTAGTTGTCCATGTTGGTGCCACTTGTTGGTAGAGGTTTCTGTCATGCCTGATCCTGCAGCCTTTCAGTCCCAAAGATATACACAGAGGCCTACCTTAGTTATAAACTGATTGCTTCTTATTAACTCTTATATCTTAAATTACCCGTATTTCTTGTCTGTGTTAGCCATGTGGCATGGTACCTTTTATCAGTAAGGCATTCTCATCTTGCTTCCTCTATGTCTGGGTGACAACTGCAGACTGAGCCTTTCCTCTTCCCAGAATTCTCCTATTCTGGTCATCCTGCCTAGAGTTCAAGCCTGGCTAATGGCCAATCAGCATTTTATTAAATCATGCAAGTGACAAATATTTACAGGGTACAAGACCATTGTCCCACAGCAAAGATTTTTAAATTTTGTTTTATTTTATTAATACTTTTCATGAATTTTATATACTTACCACAGTTTCCTCTCCCTCCTCTCTCCTCATTCACTGTACCCCATACTCCTATCTCTCTCCTGATGCATGATTAATAAAAACTCAGAAACAAATATTGGAGAATTTAACCTTAGGAACAGAAAATCAAAGCAGCCAACCACTAGCTCTTAACTTGACCTCAGTCTGAAAATGGTGATTCTACTTCTAGAAATCTCAGAAAGAGACTGAATCTTAGAGCTGTCTCCTCCCATTTTATAATTCTTTCTAGATCTGGGAATAAGGACATGCACCACTACTTCCTGGTTTCCATAGCAGCCATGACTTTGACCCCCCCCATTAACCACCACTGCCCTGCCATATAATCCCCCTTCCCTTTCTTCATGAGGACTCCTAGAGCTCAGCCTAGTAATTGGCTGTGGATCTCTGCATTTGCTTCCATCAGTTATTGTATAAGGGCTCTCTAATGACAATTGGTGTAGTCACCAATCTGATTACAGTAGATGGCCAGTTCATGTATCTTCACTACTCTCTATTGCTTTGAGTCTTGGCTGGGGTAATCCTTGTGGATTCCTGGCACCAGGTTTCTCCCTAACCCTGCAAAGCCCCTCATCAAGATGTTTCATTCCTTAATCTCCCCCTCAGTCCCACCCCAAACCACCTCCTGTCCACTCTTCCTGTACCCTCACATTCCCATTCTTCCATCCTACTACCCCCATTCCATTCTCAATTTTCCAAGGAGATCTCTTCTATTTCCCATTTCCAGGGAAACACATGTATCCATCTTTGGTACCTCTTTGTTATCTATCCTCTCTGTGGCAGCAGAATATAAGTTGGTATTCCTGTTCTTTACTCCTAAGATCCACTTATGAGTGGGTACATACCATTTTTGTCTTCTGGATATGGTAACCCTACTCAGAATGATTTTTTTTCCTAATTACATCCACTTGCCTACAAATTACATGAGGTTATTGTTTTTACAGCTGAATAATATCCCATTGTCTAAATATACCACATTTTCCTTATCCATTCTTGAGTTAAGAGGCATCTAGGTAGCTTCCAGTTTCTGACTATAATGACCAATGCTGCTATGAACATAGTTGAGCAAGTGTCCTTATGTTATGAATGAACATTTTTTGGGTATAAGCCCAAGATTGGTACAGCTGGATCTTGAAGCATACTGATTATTATTTGGCTGAGAAACTGCCACATTGATTTTGAAAGTGGCTGTACAAGTTTGTACTTCCACCAGCAGTGGAGTAGTGTTCCCCTTACCGTGCATCTTCTACAACTTAAGTCATCAGTAATATTGATCTTCTGACAGGTATAAGATGCTCTTTCAGAGTCATTTTGATTTGCATTTCACTGATGGCTAATGATGTTGAACGTTTCTTTAAGTGTGTCAGCCATTTGAGATTCTTCTGCTGTGAATTCTCTGTTTAGATCTGTACCACATTAAAAAAATAATTTGGTAATTTGTTTTTTGTTTCTTGAGATCTTTATACAATTTGGAGATAATTCCTTTGTCAGGTGTGGAGTTGAAGAAGATCTTTTTCCCTTATATAATCTGACATTTTGTTTTATCGACAGTATCTTTTGCCTGACAGAAGCTTTTCAGTTTTAGGAGGTTCCATTTATTAATTATCAATCTTTTGGAAAAGAAGAAGTCAAACTTTCACTATTTGCAGATAATATTAATATATAGAGAGAGTAAGCAGAGTCAGATAGATGCCATGTAGCTACTGAAGGAGTCAGACATCAGAGTCAGAACCTTACCAGTAGGCTACAGCCTTATGGTGTTACACAGATTAATAGAAGTGGGTTAATTTAAGATATAAGATTTAGCCAAAAGTATGCCTAAGCTGTTGGCCAAGCAATATTATAATTCACACAGTTTCTGTGTGTAAATCAGGTCCAAGCTGCTGGGAGTGAAAAAGCAGTCTCCACCTATACAAGAGGAAGACCTGTATGACAAGAACTTTATGTCTTTGAAGAAAAATATGAAGAAGTTATGAGAAAATGAAAAGATGTTCCATGTTCATGAAGATGTAGGATTAACACAGCAAAAATGGCATTCTTACCAAAAGCAATCTACAGATTCAACACCATCCCAATCAAAACCCTAACACAATTCTTGACAGACATTGAAAGAACAATTATCATGATCATATGGAAAAACAAAAAAACCCAGGATAGCTAAAACAACTTTGTACAATAAAGGAACTTCTGGGGGCATTACTATTCCTGTCTTCCAGTTCTATTACAGAGATATAGTAATTTAAACAACTTGGTATTGATATAAAATATATGTGGATCAATGGAATAATATCTAAGACCCTGACATAAATCCACACACCTATGAATACCTAATTTTAGGCAAAGAAGCCAAACTTATACAATGGGAATAAAAAGCATCTTCAACAAATGGTGCTGGCATAACTGTATGCCTTTATGTAGGAGAATACAAATTGGTCTATATCTGTAATCCACCACGATATTCAAGTACAAGTGTTCAAAGACCTCAACATAAAGCCACTTACACTGAACCTGAAGAGAAAATGGAAACTAGCCTTGTACACATTGGTACAGGATACTGCTTCCTTAATATAGCACTTCCTAAATATAGTAAGTTCTTTTATATGTAACCTATCAATTCGTTTTTCTTCTCTGTCTGTAATAGCTAAATTGAAATTTAAGTAAGAAGACTTTATGGTTCTGGAAAGGTGTCTCAATGGTTTAACAATATCCCATGCTCTTGGAGGACATGAGGTTGGGTTCTATCATTTGTGTTAAATGGCTTACAACATCCTGTAACTCTAGGTCAATGGGATTCAAGACCCTCTCTTGACCTCTAAATCCACTCATATGCCTACAGCTATATAAATGAAATTAAAATAAATGTGAAAGGAGACTTGGTACGTACAATAAAATCTATGATTTTCTTTATTACTACTATTCATATTTACCTATAAAGACACATTATAGACACTGGTATACAGTGTTTATTTGAAAATGATACAACATGTAAATTGTTCTGTTTCATATGTAAAGACAATTTTGATGAATTACAATAGTCAGCACTGTTATTTATGTCTTTATAATATCAACAAGTTTTTTGAAATTGTTTTCAAGCCGATTTTTATTACCCTAAAATAATGTTGGATGTGTTATTATTTGTAGGGAACATTTTTTGAGTAGTATTAATTTTCTATGATCCAGTTGCTTAAGTTTTGAGGATGAGAAATGATTATAATTACAAGCTATGTGAACACTTTAAAATGTAATTCAGCCTAGCATACTTCACAAACATGAGTGTGCATGTGTGCCTGTGTATGTCTGAAAAGGGGATTCTGGATGTTTCTGTACCGTTTCTGACAGCTAACTTTCCTGCACTTGGCCAACTATGCATATGTTACCATCTGTCACTGGGAGAATGTGTCTGTCAATTAGCACTTCTACAGCACTATCTGCCGACTGACAAAAGTTAACAGGAAAATAACGAAAGCTACTGTCAGGAAGAAATTGGATGAGATATCAAGTTCTTTGGAAGAGCATTAAATTTACAGAATCTGCATGTCAATGGTGATAAATGCCCTTTAACTGGGTGAGAAAGTGGAACTTGTCTCATGAAGAAACTTGTATAAAGTAGGCTTTGTACTCAGCAGTGCCAATTCTTCTACAAAAGCTTTTTATATTTATTCATTTACTCATACACTATTTTAAAGTACATCCCTGAACCCCATGATGATAAAAACTATCTTAAAAAATAGCTATCACCTAAATTTAGAGGTTTTTAAAAAGTAACACTTTAATTCTCCTATACCAATCTGATCTCTAATGAGTTGAACTCCCATTGTTCCGAGTGAATGTAATTTCTAAAATGTTTTTTTTTGTAAGTAGATGTTTATATAAAGTTCATTTCAGAGGTCCATGGCCGTAACTCCCTTCATCATAACAGCATCAGATCTTTTGAATGACAGGACTTTAAGCCATAAATGGCTTTAAGCCTAAAGTTTTAAGCCTAAGTGTACCTGTGAATATGTAAGGTTGTTAGTTTTCTAATAGCCCATTGCTTTTCTTGTTTTGCTCTAATTATACATTTTAGGACTTAAAAATAAAATTTCTTAGGTTTTATAAAGAAAACTTGCGGCATACCTTCACAACATTAAGGGTAAACACATAGTTGTGCTATATGTGGATGTACCTATGCAAACATGTAGAAACACATACATATGTGCACATGACTCTGTATGTAGTCATATGTGTGTGTGAGTGAATTGATGGACACATATCCCTGCACAATAATCCTCAGTGTAATAAGCTGGTAAGCAAAGAAATTATAAAAATGGATTAATTGACTTTGCTAGCATGAGAGTCCATTTAGCATTATGATTGTATAGATGCTTGTTAATATGTGAGCATTTAAAATTAGGCAACAGCTCAAATCCAACACATATAAACAGTTCAGTAACTAGCATTTTTATTACCATTGCTGCACTCTTGACTTGTAGTATATTGTAATATAACCTCTTGGGATAAGTTTATCTAATCTATAAAAAATACCCAATGTGTCTAGCTAGAAAATGGTATATATTACGTAATAAGTTTTACATAAAAATAGCTTAAATTGAAAAAAGAAACAAAATCTTTTTTTTACATGCTAACACACTTTAGAAGTAGTGCTGTCCTGTAATAGTAAAATAATGCCTCATTAATAAAATGATGTCCTCTGAGTCTTGTGTAATATTAGCTTTTATTTTTCTAAATTAGTTATTCTTGTTTATAGAGATAGGATCCAATGTAGTGCTATGTGGCCTGAATTTCAAAGTTCACTTCCTCCTAAGAGCTTAGTCCACAGACACATATGACTGTGCCTGCCTGTCTTAGATTTTATATAATTAGAAAACTAGCAGAGCACACAAGCTGTGCCTATGTTAAGGACTGAACCTCTAAAATCTTTGATGAAAGAAACCATGTAAAGACAGTCACCCTTGATTATTCCATATTACTTGGTGAGTACAAAATTGCAAAACTCTTTTATCTCACTGCGCATCTGAAATTTTCCTTTCTGTGTAAAAATTTAGCATTGAGCTTAAATTTGCCTGTGCTTAAAATGCCATGTACACCTAACATAGGAGCAATCTCAATAAATGTTCTTATATGTGAACAGACTACTATATATGTTTAGTTCAAGCATGGACCAAAATGCTGCAAAGTGAGGTTATGCCTGTTTACCCAGGAAAGCTTACTATAGCAATAAATTACCCATTATCTGGAAGATAGGAAGGATCCAATTAGAGAGATAGTATAAAGTTGTTCTCAGTCATTAGCTGATCACTGAAACTTCCTCAACCTCAGAGGCTTCAGGTCAGGTTCAACTCACTGACCAAGGTTGTTATGGATGACAAAATAGCCTGAAACTTCCAACTCCAGGGTCAATACAACATCTGTGCAATAGCTAATACAATGAATGTGTTAGGTCAAGCAAGAAGATCAATTAAAACCTTAGTTAAGTAAGAATGCCCAGCCTGGTTTAGACACTGAACATTCAGCTCTTCGTGTTGTTTGGATTACTGTTAAGAGAATGTAGATACACTTCAAGTAATATTGGATATATTTGGTATCAGTCCCAGTTAACCTATATTAGAAATGTTTCAGCATGGAGTTTATAGTGAGTTAATTAGATGATAATTCATTGCAGTACTGAGAAGTGTTACCATTGGGAAACTACTATTCATGAATCTTTAATTGTTTTTTATTTTTGGAATGTGTTCTTAAAGGACTTTTTAAACACAGATTTTAGGGATATTTATGATAGAAAAAGCCTAAACTTGTAGTTTAGAGGTAGTCATTTGCTGAGAAGGTATTTGCTCAAAATTTAAAGGCAGTATCTTTCTCCTAAATAAAAACATACTTACCTGCTACTTGGGATAATGAATGTAGTCTCTCATACTGAATCAAAAAAACGGGTATATTTACAGAATATTTTCAGTGGTCTTGATTCCAATGTTTAGTTTCTTGTAGCATACCCCAGCACATGTAGAGGCATTTATGGGAGCCCATTTAGTTGCCCTCGTGGGCCCCAGAAGATGTCAAAGAGTGATGCCAAATGTTGATATTCTTTGTTCTAGATATGTTGTGACTTAAACAACCCTTTCCGTCTAAGAGTCTCAAGACTTTTACCAGAGTCCACAAAATTGTTTTAGTCTAATACTTTGGCTAAAGATAAGGCTGATAATTCTTAACGCTGTTCTATATGAAAGAGGAAGAGAGGAAAAGTTTTTGTCTCTCAAAATGTTTTCATGGTGTTTTCAAAATGTTTATTTTTCCTTCTACTTTTAGTTTAGATAAACAGAAATCATCCAACATGTCTACAACCTTAAACACATCTTTTAATCCCATCACTGGAAGATTTCAGTGGACAATTTCTGATACTCCCCATGATAGGCAAATTTACTAAAGTACTTTATTTGTGAATACACTGTAAGCTTTATTTTATTTCTCTTTCTTTCTTTATGTAAAATCTGTATCATCAAAACAGTGACTCTTCAGTCATACAAAAGTAGTTCTCTTCTGCGGAAAGATAACTTGGTAGCACATGGGGTTTTCAACCCTTCCAAAATTGTGAATCAAAAGCAAATTGCCATTTATAGAGGTATTTCAGGAAGAAATGTTATCATCTAGTAAGTTTCTGTCATATCAAACAGAGGCTCAGCTCTGAAACGAAATGCCAAGTTCCCTGCTCCAGAGCACTGCACTTTAGACAGACTATAAAATGTGCTTTATATTTTTTCCCAGAAGATTTTCTTGTTCAGTCATAACTCTGTTGCATCAAAGGTCAAGTGCAGGGGTCCAGCAGCTTGGATAACCTGTCCACATCTGTGCACAGCATCAATCTCTGTACAGATCACAGCTGTTCTCCGGAACTTCTTGGAAAACAAAGTCACCAACATAGAACCACCCCTGAAAGAGCGAGGAGTACAGAAGTTGCTGCCCTATACTCGGCCTACATTCTGTAGATTTTAGAGCTTTAATATTTCTACTGTTGTAATGTTTCAGTTATATTATATAAAATGGCAATCCTGACTTTAAAATGGCTTTAAAAATATACACCTTTAATTTGTTGCACTATGGAACAATGTATATTTTCAACATAAAAATGTACCTAATTCAAGGTTAATCAAACACAGGAATTAATATTGCACATTGTTCTAAAAAAGGAACTTATATATTCTTAGAAAAATGTTTTAATGATTTAATGAGTGTGTGTGTCTGTGTATATATATATGTGTGTGTGTGTGTGTGTGTGCGTGTGTGTGTGTGTGTGTGTGTGTGTTATTTGTGGCTCTCATTCAAATGAACTGAATGGTTCTGGAACAGACTATGTATAAAGTTGATTATCTTCCTTCATACTAATACTAATTGCTTCACCATCCTTCAACAGTTGAGACTTCTTTCTCACATCTATTACATCAGTTTTGGACCATTATTATGATTATTTTTCCACTCTCCACTATGGCACTATACACTTTAGGATTCTAAAAGTATACATATATACATAGATACATACATACATATATATATATGTGTGTGTGTATAAAATTTAAACATTCACTAATAAGGAAGAACAAGTGGCATTGGTCTTCTGGGCCTATGTTACTTCACTCAGTATAATGTTTTCTGTATTTTTACCTACACATTTCATGGTTTCTGTTTTCTTTAGAGTAGAATCAAATTTTACTATGTATATGCACTACATTTTCATTATCAGTTGATGCACTGAAGGAATGAAGTAACTCAGACTCACAAAGGCAAAAAGCTATGTTATTTCTTATTTGTGAATTCTACCTTTAAGTCATTAAATGTGAATACACAACCTGGAGTAACTACAGAAACCAGGAAAGCAAACAGCAACCATGGAATGGGGGACATAAGTAGACCTAGCAAGAAGTTCAGAAGACACGGGTCCTCTGAAGGGAATGATAGAAAAAATAAAGTGGTTTCATTGGGAAATCAGGGGCAAAGGCAATACAGAGGGAAATGTAATGAGAAGAAATAAATAGCACCAAAGATGAATTAAAAGCCATATGAAATTGCATTATGTTTACTTAAAAATGCATTTTGTGTGTGTTTGTGTTAAGAATGTGTGAAATTACATCAGTTGGACTATAATGCTTAGAAGAAGTAATATAGATTATCTTCTAACAAAACCCTAGTGTTAGGCTTGGGAAATTTGCCTTCATTTTGTTGATCAGGATAGTCAAGGAGATTCCAGCAATAATATAGATTATTTCTGTGACCACATTTGTAAACCTGTACAATACCAAGCTGTACTCTAGATATTTATATTCATCTCTACAAATCAATGTAGCTCTTACCACAGAAGCTTTTCCTGCAGGTATGGAGATTATTATAGAAATTATAGAAATTCACAACTGGTAAAAATGCAGAAAACAACTAACTGTGGGGGTCCAAGTTCCATTGCTGTATTACTAACACAGCATCTTCACCTGAGGATCAAGGAACATCTAGGAATAGATGAGAGAATGATTGTAAGAACCAGATGATTGGATGTCTGCTATGATATAGTGTTTTTTTATATAAGAAAGCAAAGCTACACACATGAAATATCAAAAAATATGATTGTCTAAACAAGACTTGCATAATGATGACACTATTTGACATGCCGACATGGCTAGGGGAAATCCCACAAGGTCCTACCTCTCAAAAAAAAAAAAATCTTTAGGCAATTAATGACTGCTGAAAGTCTTTTTCGGTGACAAGTCTCCCAATAGGTTATTAAATCTGAAGCAGTCAACCCCAAATACCTAAACAAGGTAGTGACATTTAATGGATACATAAGGTAGTATTGACAGAAGTATATGTATGTATATGTATATATATATATATGTATATATGTATGTGTGTATATCTATGTGTGTGTGTGAGTGAATGTAACAATAATAAAGAAAATGAGGGAGACTGGGGGTGGGCAAGGAGGAGTGGTTGGACAGGGTAGAAGAAAGGGCAAAATTATGTGAATATAGTACTCATGCACAAAATTCTAAACAATAAATTTAATTAAAATAATTTAGGCAAGTTCTTAAATGAATCAAAATTGTAGATGTTGATAATATTCTTCCTGATTTTTTTCCTAAAAACAGTGATGCAGTAGTAAGTATCATTATAGCAATAACTGTGAACCATATAAAATATGAAAGTGTTCATATAATATAATGAGTTACTAACTTAGCTTACACTGTGCATACATAATTGTAGTTTGTTGATAACTATAAAATGCTAACACTAACATTTTACAAGCTGTGTCCAAGTTCAAAACATGCAATTTCTTTAAAGATAATTAAAAATACATTTGATTGCACAGTGATATTAAACTAACTCACAATAATTAATAACAATACAGTAAAGTCACCTCTGGTATATTAATAGGTCTAAATTGATCTCTGACTTTATTTTAGATTTATTTTTAAGCTTATTTTTTAAATGTATTTATGTATGTTATATAGGACTGTGTGTGAGCACATGTCTATGGAGGTCAGAGGATCCCCTGAAGTTGTAGCTACGTTTGTGAACCAGTTGAAGTGCTGCTTGGAACCAAACTCAGGTTCTGTGCAAGAGCAGTATATGTTCTTAACCACTGAGCCCTTCTGCAGCCCCATAAGTTCCCCCTCTTATAACTACTTTTCACTGCAAGAAATATAGTCTAATTCTTAATATAAAACTGTGAAGCTGTCACAAAAATGACATTTACTTAGTAGTTTTCAGAAAATAAATTCCATAAAATTAAAGAAGATTAGGTTGTAATAACTATTGACATATTAGTATTTAGTTATATGGCAGATGATTTGTTCTTTTCCGTCACACATCAATATTATTAACAAATTAATATAATCCATGCCATAATTATTCTCTTCCTCAATAGAGGTGAGTATTAAGTTTGTCATTATTTTCCCTTAATTTCTAAGCTTGGATATGGATATATTCCATAAGTCATCAAAGATATTTTATGTAATTTCCATACGCTTCAAATGACTACTCTCTTTTACTCTAAGAACTTACTTCTTAGCAATCTTTTTTTGAGAATACTCCTATCAATGCACAGAGACCTCTTGATCATTTATATGGTTTAATATATTTTATTCAAACATCGATTTTGATTAAAAAATTATAATGAAATATTTTAAAAATATTTTACCATTTAAAATATTAATGAAATAATTAATATATAGTATGTTATATTTTATTTGAGGTATTTCATAAAGCCAGAGAAAGAACTTTCATTTTCAAGCTCTTATTTATGTCCATATGTTATATTTTGCTTTGGGGATTATAATACATACATTTTTTTTTTGCCTACCTCTTATCCCTCCAAACTCTCCTATATACCCATACCTGCTTTCCTACAAATTTATGGCCTCTTTTTCTCACTATTTGTTATTGCATGCATATATTTACATACACATATATAACTAAATATAACCTGCTCAGTCTGTAAATTACTTTTATGTATGTTTCAGGGCTGACCATTAGGGTCAGTGTTGAAAATCAATGGTGCAACGTTATCTACTGAATTTCTGTGCAAATTCATACTATCAAAAGTACATTGAGTTCCCTTTATATGGTTACAAAATTAGATACTTCCTGACCATATTTAATAATTATATGTGTGAGGTGAAAATATTCTTAATATTAGAATTTAATGTAGCACTTGATGGAGAGTTAGTGAATAGTGATAATGTAAACAAATTTTACTTTGGAGGTGTGTGTGATCCTTTGCTTCATTCTTGAGTTTAAGGTGGAGGAAGGGTCAAGTAGAAAGAGGCAGAGATGATCAGGATGAAGGCTGGTTTTTATACTTGAACACACTGAAAGGTCAAGCCCTTTACTATGAATAGGCCATTTCAGCTCTATGGAAGCCAACTTTGTAACATCAAAATGCTATCAAAATGGACAGCGCATATTTTAGGTGTTTCTTGAGACAATGAATTATGAAGGGAGTACACACTTCATTTTAATTTTTATAGCCTGTAGGTTCATATAAAGATACCCTTCCCATCAGAGGGCTAAAATAAAATTCAAAAGATGTTTTATTTTATTAGATAGAAAACATTACTGCATTCATTTGATGTAGAGGGGCTTTTTTCCAACAAAGCGTGTTAATGGAATGTCATTGAAAATATTCTGATTTAGCTACATAATGGCACATTTGGGAGTCTTTGGAAATAAATGGCTTTGTTTATATTAGGCATAAAGACATTTTAAATCCAAGACCTTCATTGGGGATTCATCCAAGTTCTCATCTACCACAGCTAATAAAAGCATTTTTTCTTTATTCATTCATTTAAATTATGTGTTTTCCCCTTTTGGTTTTCTCCAGGAATTCTATTACTTTATAATATTGGCTCCAATTGACATCTTGCATGGTGTTTTATATACAATGAAAAAATGTAGAGAGTTTCTTTTAGTTTGGAAAAAGAATGGGTAAGCTATTCTCATCTACCAAGAGAAGAGAACATGCCCCAGGCTCAGATATCAACAATGTTTGCTTACACACAGCCCCTTCACTATTGATCCAAGGCTCTCTACCATGTTCCCAAGAAATCCACACCTATGGAAATACTGATTGTAGGGTAAATCTTTATGAACACCATATGTATTTACTACTAAATTTAAAAGGATTAAAACATCCATCTAAAATGTGATGGATTCATTTTGCTGTTTTTTCTTTTTTGCATATTTGTTTTGATTTTGGTATTGTTTGCATCAATGTCTCACTTTGTGACACTGGTTGGCTTGGAATTTGCTATTTAGAGTAGCCTGAACTCACAGAGATCCACTTGCTTTTGTCTCTTTGTAGTACTGGGATTGAAAGTATTGCATCATGCCTGGTTAGAGTTTATCTGTTTTAAGTAGATACACCTGATTAGGAATTCTTTATTGTAGGTAAAGACAGCTGAATGAAAGGAAAATTATTTACAGATTATATTTCCTTTTAGCTATTAAGACAACAACTTGTGCACTCAATAAATAAATGTGCATATTAAGAATTTTGAGGGAAGACTATTTTAATGTACAGCATGTTACAAAGTAAAATAAATTCATTAAAAGGATTTTACAATCACTTCTATAATTTTGTCATTAAGCTATCTTCTTCCTGATACTGGTTACCGATACAGCCAAATTGTTTGCCATAACAATTGTAGGGAAATAGCTGCCTGAAGTTATTTTTGAATTATTTAACCTCCCTGCTTAAGACACTTCTTTGCAGGATGGAATGTTTCAGTCTGGGAGGAAGCTGTTACACAGCAGAATGAAACAGAAAGTTTCAAATGCTCGTTTAAAGAGTACAAAGCAAAAATAAGCTCTGCAGCATCATTTTGGTTGTTTTGTTTTTAGAAAGAAATGACACACATGAAGACAGCATATCCGTGCAGAGGAACGGTGAGACAAAAAGCATCTTTGGAGCAAAGGATAGGTTCCCTGCAGAGACAGACACTGTATTGACTCTACATGTGCAAAAAATGAGGGACCACCTAGGCTTCCTTTTCAGGTGACTGATGTGGGTAACTAGAAGAGAGAATGAGAGCTTAGGAGTTAGCAGCAGTCAGCTACAGATAGCACTCAGGTGCTGTTGATAGCAGCAAAAAACCCCGGCCCTGTTTGCCAAGATTATGTATTATAAAGTAATTGATAATTTATGTATATTAATAAATAGGTTGTCTTTGAACATTGTTTTACTGAAAGTATTGTGAATTTCAATGCACTTCAATGTAGCAGTTGTTCATATAAAGTCTATTTATATATATAAAAAAAAAACCCGGTCCTTCTTTGGCAGTAGCGTTATGCCTGGCATTCCCATTCAGCTCCTAAGTTCCTGTGCTTTGAGATCCACGCATTTTCCAAATGTCCAACATGATTTCAACTGCCCTTCCATACATGCTTTAATTTCTCTGTTGACCAAACTAGAACACTTATTGCTATCAGTGAACAGAGATTCTATCCTGATCTAAAACATAGGCTCCAGTCTAGTGCTGAGTGGGAAAAAAGACAAACCACATGATTCATAATAAACAATTTGTATTTGGGATGGTCGGTTGAAGGTTTTTTACTTTAATTCTTTCTTGCCTTCATGTTTTAATGCATATGCATGAAATTATAGTAAAATGGCCTGTGTTATACTTGATGGTAGATGATAAAGACAATATACCCTACGACAGTGTTCTCAGCACAGAGGTGATTTATTTGTCCCAGAGGGACAAAGGGCAGGGAATAAGAAACAAAGACAGGAGCCAGAGGTAGAGGAACAAGAGAGAGAGGAAGGGACATTTGCCTCTGCTACAAAAAACAACCACCAGTAAAAGAGTATCTTGTTTGTTTACACACTGTTAATGTATAACAAGCTGCTTGGGTATGAATGTACATGGATTCTTGGAATAACTTGTTTTTCATCTGTAATACATAAAATGTTTAATCATGTAAGGGAAATGAAAAAGATGTTTTTTGCTTGCATGTATTGTAACCATTCACTTGAAAAACAGAAATTAACTACATTGTAAGTTTTACATTACCTGAAAGATTTTGCTGGGGTGTATAAGCTATAAAGAAAAGAATAGAGATAGAGTTAAAATGAGTTAGAAGGAAACGGTCAAAAATGAGAGAATTAGGTGGAAACATCAAGAATGAAAGAGTTAGAAGAAATTAGGAAAAAAAATCAAAAAATGAAGTAAAAACATCAAGAATGAAAGACAGAAATTACCACGAAGATAAAGAATAGATAAGGGAAAAGAAGAATAAAGAAAAGGTCTAAAGAAAACCATCAATAGTGTTTGTGAGTGTCTCTTTCCCCTTTCCCTTTCAGGTAAAAATGTTCTAGTATGTGTAAACGTTGTGCATTCTCTTTGAGTCCTGTGTTGCTAGATGTTGGTCCCGCGGTCAGTGATAAAAGATGGAAACCTCATGTTACAGAGGGATGTTTAATTTTGATTAGACAGATTAGGGTGGCCAAAATGTTGAGTCCCTTAGAGGACAGGCCTTCGCACCCCCACTTGACCAGTTTTACACTCTTGTGGATGGTTGTTCCGAAAACAGGAACAAAAACAGGAACAATCTGTTGTTTTCAGCAATGTTTTTAAGGATGTTAACCCTAAGCCATGTGAATTACAGTGATGAGCTTCCTGCTTTTGCTGGCTTGGCCTCCCCTGCTGAGGGCTATATATACTGTGTGAGAAAGTGGAATAAAGGCTTGTCTGCAGAACCTGAAGTTGTGCTGTGTGTTAATCCTGATGTTCCTCACTCAGAGAATAACAGTTGCCTTGCTGGTGTGGCACAAAAGGGGCTTTTGTTTGTTAGAATTTAATACTTATAGTTGTAACTTTGTAGTAGCCTTAGGAGAAGGAAGTTGCCAGATAAAGGAATAGACCTTGGTGGCTAGCTTTAGGAATGGAATTTAACAGATTTTAGTAAGAAATAGGGAACAGGGGAAGAGGAAGTTCTGCCACAACCATGTTGGCCATGTTCAGGCTGGCCAGAGTCTCTTCAACACTTATTCAACAAATTTACTGATATGTATTATTTTAACCACAAAATCTGTCCATTTTACAGTGAGGTGTCTGACTCAGTGCTTTTTAGAAAATGCCCAGATTTTGTTCAGACTTCATCTATAGCTCACACTGACAGCCCTGCCACTCCATACACCACTCTTGCCTGTTGCTGATTCCTTTATCAGTCCAGCAAGCTGTCAATTTTATTATTTTTTAACAACTTTTCCTGAATTTTTAGGTAAATGTCATTCTTTTGCGTCTACATTTGATGTCTTTAAGTTAGCACGATGCTGAGGTTCATTCCTGGTGCAGCATCATCAGTACTTCCTTGCTTTTGTTATTATTGAACAGTTGTCTCCATTATGCAATTATGTCACAGTTCAATCAGCTGTCATGGAGTTGTGCACATTTGGGTCGATATAATTCTTTGGATGACCAGAAGACCAGTCTTTTTTCCCTGCTCTCTTGGGTTTTTCACATCTGCTAGGTTACTCAAGCAAATCTCTTCGTCAACATCGGTTCACTGTGTCACCAACCCCGAAACCCAAATTAAACTTCAGATGGGAAGTTTAAACTACAGTAGCCATAAAAACTTGTCTGGTCTTTGAGCTGACAAATAATGAGAAAAAAATAGTATCTTACTGCTTTAAGAAGATGGATTTGGACTGCTGTGATGAACCCCATGACCAAACGTAACTGCAGAAGGAAAGTGTTTATGTGGCTTATGCTTCCACAGTGCTGCTCATCGCTTTACACAAACAGGGCTCAAACCGGAATGAAGGAGCTTAGACAGAGATCATATAGGAGAGCCACTTACTCTATTGACCCCAATGGCCTGCTTAGCCTGCTTTCTTATAGGCCTGAGGACCACCAGCCGAGGAATGGCACCACCTCCTTCCCCATCAATCACTAATTAAGAAAATGTCCTGCATCTTGCCTACACCCTGGTTTTATGGACACATTTCCTCAATTGTGGCTACCTCCTCTCTGATGACTCTAACTTGTATAAGGTGAGATGTGACTGACTAGCACAAGTGGAAAAAATGAGGGAAAATCCTTAAACTTGAATCTTGATGTCATATGTAGCAATCATAATTGTTTTTATTCAACAGTTCCTTCTTCACATTTATTAAAATAATGAAGCAATTTGTTCATTTTAGCAAGGTGTCTAATTGCAAAGATACTCTTGTAACTAAAATAGCCCCTTTATATAAATATTATTTATCAAGAATACATAAGCAGAATTAAAACATTTAGCTTTTTACTTTTCTAATTAATGATGTCCTTGATAACTTATTTTTTAATAGATATAATAATGATGTCTTTTTTCACCTTTTTTGAAAATAGATATAATACCGATATCTTTTTTGTATGAGTTTTTAAAAAACTGTCTTTTCAAAAATGTATTTTTATTGATTAGTTCAGTGACCTAAAATTATTTTATTTTATGTGGATCTATAAATCATTGGATTTCTATACAGGATAAGAAGTGGTATTTGTATTTCTTAGTCTGGAATGTTTTGCTAAGTGATTAGTATATTGGTTCTCATCAAAAGTTCTATAAAAAAAATAAGTGTGCAGGCATTTCTGTGTCATGCTTAGATTCCCTAAAATGTCTTTCCACCTAGATTATTCTTCTGAGAAAGTTCCATAGTGATTTGCATAATGGCTAGTGTTCTTTCTATTTCTGCCTGTTATATGAAAAAAAGCTTTTTGTCTTACCACATCTTCTCATTCATTTGGTTTTTGTCATAATAATCATTCTCACTGTTGGGATAGGGAATATCAATGTAAATATGATTAAGAGTATAGATCACTTTTCTCATGTATTTATTGACCATTTGTATTTTGTTTTTGAGGAGCGATTTGCTAATTTCATTTGTCTATTTATTTACTTGATTTATAAATTTTAAAAACATTTTAATTCTATTATCATTGTTGCCTTAAACGTATGTTGTTTGACATCTTTGCCAGATATCAAGTGGTAATAAACTTACAGGTTTATTTCTGGATTATATGAAAGCGTTTGTGACCATTTTTTCCAAGATATTTTGGGCTAGCTGGAGATCTTTTTCTCTACAAAAGGGGTTGTAGAGAAAAGCAAACAATTTTTGACATGTTGGTTTGAAAGATTTGGCCAATACAAAAGGGAAAGCAGTGATTGTTATGAAGCTTATCATGTTACACATCCTGCATTAGTGCAGACAATAATCTTCAGCCTCCCTTGGATCAGGTTAATTCCAATATTTTATCTCATAGAGCACAAAATCTTCAGAAGGACTGATGGCATATTTTATTTTAGTCTCTTTTTTTAGTAGTCAGTCCTGTTTGGCATGGTTGGCTATATCAGTTCTTACTCCTCTGCTTTCACTACAATATAAACTATTTTAAATTATTTTTTTCATTTTTCTCTTATTGAAAATATATTTTTCACACAATATATTCTCATTGTATCCCTTCAACTCTTCCAAGATCTTCCCCTATGGCTAAAGAATGAAATATTTTTTAAAATTGATTTTTTTAAAAAAATTTCCTACATAAACTATATTTACACCATTTTCTCCTCTTCCACTCTCATGTTCTCCCCTACTCTAAACATTAATGACAACTGTTGGGAATCTCCAGCTCTGCCCCAATCCAAAGCTTGCCAGATATTCCCTTGGGAAATTGACCCAACTCCTCCCATTCCAAACCCCACCGTCTCTCCCAGAGCTATTCAAGACCCCGACTATAGGGTATTTAAAACCCAGACCATAGACTGTAGTGTGCTTTCTCCCCTTCTGTATCACTGAGATCATCCAGCAGTGCTTTGCTCATTAAACTTGGACTTTTAATTTGGCTTGTTCTGACTTACTGAATAGGGAGAAAAAGCCACTAGAAAGGATTTCAAAATTCTTATCAACAACTACTTCTTTATTTTTATTGTGTGTCTCTCTCTCACACACATACACCATCTAAGTCCACTTATTGTTGCATACATATATATATTTAAGGTTTACCACTTGGGACTATATTAGCTATTGTCCTGGAGAAGACTCATCCCCTTTCTACACAACCATTAACAGTATGATTATATTATAACCTCAAAAAGAAAAGAAAAAAAATTAAAAGGCTCATGTCTGCACAAGGTACTGAGAATAAATTCAGATGACTGCTCAGCCCTCAATAAGACATTTACATCACCTGTTAAGGTTTGTGGAAAAGAGATTAGAAAAAAAAAAAACTTCAGAACCAAAAGCAAGGGAGAAAGGCTACAAAATGCCTTATTCTTGGCATGAAGTAGCTACCATAATCATTAAGAAATCAATGCCTGTATTGGTTCTACATAAGTATGATAATTCAACATCAAGCATAGAGGGAAGCATAACTCAGCTGACCATGTATCTTTCTCATAAACAATTTGCTAAAGATAATGCCAGTTAAGGCTGTCTATTATTTTCAATGTTGTACTCAATGGATAGTTCCAATTGAATGACTGCAGAGATGACCTTGGTTAAACTAAAACATTCAAACCAAAGTCAAGGAAGTAGGAAATGGACTTGTTGCATTAAGAGGTGGACGGTAAGAATCAGAGGAAGATAAGAGAAGGTGCGGTAAGAGTTGTCAGAAAAGACACATGTGAAAGTGTCAAAAAACGAACAATATAAAAATGAATATAAAAGTATTTACAAACATAGAAAGAGAGAGTTAGTAGAAAGGGGGGTTTGGTTGAATTCAGTAACTTGAGTTTCTCTACTGTTGATGTAGTTAAAGATGGGAATCATCCAGCTTTTTATGAAATCCATGTACATGTATACTGAAAAATTTGGGATGATAAAGGGTCCCTTGGGACTCCCCAAGCAAACTAGTCATTGTCAAGAAACAAACTGACCCCATTGCTGAACACAACACATATATAACATAAAGAAGTAGATTTGAGAATAAATTTAGATGACAGTTCTGTCCTAAATAAGATATTTAAATCATCCCTTCTAAGGCTCATGGAGAGAGATTATGTTAGCACCTGTGTTGACTTAACAGGCCAAGATTACCTAATATTACAAAGAGGAATGAAGTCAGGCCAGGTTGGATGTTATTAAGAGTAATATGATTTTCTATACTTTTAACGGAGACAGAATATTGTTGTAGTTACCCTTTACAGGATAAAAGATTAATGTCTCAGACTAATTGTTCTGTCAAGTTTCCATGTTACTTTGACTTCTGAGAGATTATACAGAGAAACACAAAGTAACTTGAATATTTTACTTCCCAAAGGAGTAGTACATTGATCTCTCAGGAACTGGAAGATATATTGTGCTCCAGAAGCCATGGGCTCTAACCTAATAAACCTATGACACATGCCTCTCACGGCAGCCAAGTCAGGCCAATTCCGGAAGATTAGAAAATGTTACATGGGGCTTCACTTCTACATCCTAGAATTTTTAGTATAGGAAGTTATTCTGCATGCTACCAAAAGGGAAAGGTAAACACCAAGTCAGCCACAAACCCTTGGAACTAAAATGGTGTCAGGGCTACAAGATTGGCACAAAATTTGTGGGAGTAGTCAACTAGATCATTCTTAAGGTCCATTCAATGAAATGGAATCCATACTTAACAGTGTTTGGATTACCAAGTATCAGACACTAGATAGCCCTAGGACCTAGGGTAAAACCAATTACCAGATGAGGGGGTTGAATTACAATGTAGTGATAAAATGACCCCTTATGACATACTGCTATGCTCATATATCAGTGCCTTGCTCAGCTACCATCAGAAAAGCTTTCTCAAACAAATACGGAGACCCAGAGCAACACATTATGCAGAGAGTCAGAGACCTTGGAGCACTCAATCCTAAACAAGATGTCTCCCTGAATTCAGAAACTGGGAATCCCTGTGGAAAAGGAAGTGGAAAGAATGTCAAAGCCAGAGGCCTGGAGAACACCAATAAAACAGGGTCCTCTAAAATAATATGAGTAAAGTTTATATGAACTCACAGGGAGTGAAAAACCATGCAGAGGGCCTTCACAGGTCTGCACCAGGTACCCTGCCTGACTTCCACTTTAGTGTCTTTATAGGATTTCTGAGTGACTGAAAGAGTTTGTTGTCTCTTGTTCTTCTTAATCTTGGGTTCTTGTCCAATTCTGATTGATTTCTTTGTTTTATCTTATATTTTCTTTTGTTATATTTTATTCTTTTGTCTTAGAGGCCTGTGCTTTCCAAATGAGACAGAAAGGAAGTAGAATTAGAAGAGAGGGTACGTGGAGGAGAAGTGGAAGGATTAGGGGGAGGGGAAACTGTAATCAGGATATATTATGTAAAAAAGGCAACTCTAATACTTTACTTCCTGCAGCTGGGTATCCCAGGAGGCGGTTAGAAACACCTAACGGGGCACTTTCCTTTATGGCTGAGTTCCATCCTTCAAGCTGTCACTTGAACTATACATACTTACAAACACTGAGTGAAAAAGTATGTGTGTGTGTATTCACATATGCGTGCTAATATATAAAATGTATACATTAAATCCTCATGTCCAGTTACTCCCAAAATGATTTTTCCTAAGTATTGGTACTTGGTATTTATGTCAGCACAAATATTCTTTTTAGTTCCAGACACTGGGATATATACCAAGAGAACCCAGCCATCTAGTATTTTAAAAAATAAATTGTGACAATGAAAGGTCAATATCATCTTTAAACTTTTAAAATTCACAAGAACTGGGACAAACTAAAATTTCTCTCATTGATATTAAATAATTTGATGAATTGTAGTTAGATCCCTTAATCTCTTACAATGATCTATTACATTTTTAGTTGTGACCCCATGTATGTCCTCATATTTGACATATTTTTAAAGTATGTGGGCTGGAGAGACAGCTCAATTGGTGAAGAACTGATACACTAGCATGAAGATGTGCATTGGGATCCCTGATATGTACCTGGCCATGGTGGTACTTGCTTTTAACCTCAATGTCGATGGGAATGAGAGAACAGCAACAAAAGTTTGATCTATGAAGCTCATTTGCCAATCAGTTCACATGAATCATTCAGCTGTTAGGTTTATTTAAAGACCCTGTCTCAAAATGTAAATATTAAAATAGTGGAAAAATATTAACAGTCTAAACAATCTTCCCTATGTTCATAAAGGCAACAAGCAAACAAAAAAGTCACAAAGAAAATAATTGAAAAATTACAATATATCTTATATTTCCAAAGGGTTTTTCATTATTTAAATAATTTATTTTCTTCCTTACATAATCAAGGTAATTTTTGAATAGATCTTATTCACACACACTTTTTGACAACATACCACTTATGTACTGTATATAATATTACTCTCTATAGCCTGGCCATAAATTTAAAAGCCATGGTCTTTTTCATATCCACATACAATTGAGGTGGAGAATCTTTCTATTTTCTATTGTTCTTTTATCTCCATTTTCAAGTATCGATGTACTTCTTTCTTCAGTAGCTCTTAGGTCACTTCAAATCAGTTTGCTCACCAACAAGACTGGCTGCAACAACTCTAAATCACCTCCCTGCTCTTCATGTCTCTTTTGAAATAGGGACTGATAGTCATGGAAAATATTGAATGGAGAATCATTTCAATGCTTTTGCTGTCTGTGACAAATACAGTCATTGCAGGCTCAGAAAATTGAAAGCACTCATGAAACTGGCAAGGGATTCTCATATACAGTGTTGATGGAGTTGAAGAGTAAAATACAAAAGGACAAATAAAACACAGGCAAACGTGAAGATAATATAAGCCATCCATGGAGGAAGAGGTACTGAGGCTTGCTTCCAATTTCACAGAAGAAACTTAATCTCTGGATCATAAACCACCAAACTATCAAGATAAATTAGTCAGAGCATGATCTCAGGGCGACCAGATCACAAGTGTACTTAGGGGTTTTTAATGCCCCATTTGTTAGATAGCCAGAAACAGCCTGAGGGATCCCATAAATCTTGAACAAGCTAGTAATCCATACATGTTCAATAAAGATGTCTAGCTGTTACAGGGTTAATAAGAAAATTTTAAGCGCCTTCCTCTCGCATTTTAATGCTGCCGTGTGTACTGGGTGTACTATAACGATATCCGTGAACTACCATAAGTTGGATGCAAGCTCCCCCAACCTCTCTGCCTCTCATCTTACAAACACATGATATTCTCCAAGTTTGTTAGTATATCAGAAGTCCACAGTACTCCATGTCACTTCTGACATTCACAAAGAACACTGACTATGACATTGACTGAACAATTACACCAACTTAATTATAAATTACACCACAGATTCAGGAGAAAGCATAGACTTCTAAAAGTTTTTTAAGTGGTTTAGAAATTGCATAATGTAACTACTCTCTCTTCTATAAGGAAAGCCATCACTCAGGTTAATGTGTTAATAGAGTGAACAATTTCATTGAACTATGCTACTTTATGTGAAAAACTAATCCAGTTATTTTTTAGTTTCCTATTATACTTTCAAAGAAATATTGTAATTGAATGTGAAAGCCGATGAATACAACATAATTGAGGTGATACTGCTCCGAGGTGCAGAGTCACTCAGTGATATTTCTATGAGCAAATAATATACTTTCTTCAAAAGTTGTAATAATCAACTTTCATATTGTTTGTAAAAATCTTATCACTTAGTCAAACAGTATCAGAAAAGGGACCCACTCTCATTGATCTTTGAAAATAAAAGGAGCTCTGACATTTTAATTTCAACGATATGTTTATTTCTTCTGTCATCTACTATAAAATGATAGATATAGATGAGGACAAGGAAAAGATCCATTTAATCCCAGGCCTACCTTAGGACATAGCTTGTTTACCTTGAAATCTCAAAAATATGGTCACCTAAACCATACCTGTGTAATGACAGTACCAACTGACATGTCTGTGTGAATGGGGTAGATATGCATTCCTATTCTTTCCCCTAAACTCTCCATATGCCACTCTTGATTTCTCTCAGATTAATATCTTTTTTCTTTTATCTCATTCTTGATATATACATATACCTATATAACATATATTATATATACTGTATGTGTAAATGTTAATATTGATATGAATATAATCTTAGCCTGGATAATGTTAGACCACTCTCTTGTTTTCAAGTTTTGGTTTTGAATAACCAGTTGATTGGTTGGTAAGCTCTGCCCTACAGAAGAGTAATTTTCCCACTCCCAGAATTTCTTAGTTGCCTACAGTTTTTTTGTATAGGGTTGTGTGGGTCAATGGGCTTTCCCTGTTTTGTCTGCTTCGGCCTTCCTATCGATCTCATCCTTGTTCAGTTCCTGTTTAGGCAGTCATGTTGGTGAGATTTAACCAAATCAGCCATAATCCCTAGCAACAAAGTGAAGATGTGTCCTTATACACACAGGTAAGAGTAGTCCTCATCCTTCATGAAGGAGATTTCTTTTTGCAGCAGAAGGTGATCACTACAGAAAACAACAACCAACCAATATGTGGAGCTGTGGAGCAGTCTCAGTGGGTAAATCTATATGACACTTCCATACATAAGGCTCGGGGAACTTTGCAGAGGAGTTGGCAGAGAGATAACTAGATCAAGAAGATCAGGGAGTTTTCTGGAAGATTGTTTCACTAGGAGTGTCAGAAGCTACGACCACAAGGCCTCGGCCATGAATCTCTGCATTCATCACATATCATTGAAAAGAGAACCTACTCTGATTAAGACTATTCTTTATGCTATAAAAGTAACTATTCATATAACCATAGAACACTATGTCAATTTCTCCAAAATACAAGATTTTGTTCTCCTCTAATCCTTATACTTCCCACCACAGTTGCTTGACCAGGTTTAAAATGGAGCAGGCCTCAAACATAATTTGGGAAAGGTTGGTAACTTCGATAACATTAGTGCCTTTATTGTACAAGTGGGCACATCTCACCGAGGAGGATAATCCCATATTCTATAGGATTCACTTCTGAATAAGAACACAGGTGCCTTTGCTTCTACCCAGTTGTAAAGCAGTTTTTGTCACTATGCAAGCTAACCAACAGGAAGGAAACTTCCAGCTCAGTTCAAAGATTAGATGTCCATGAAGTAAGTGATGGACAGGTAAAATGTTTTAAATATGCATAGTCTAATTTTGGTCAAATAAAGAAAACTGAAATTATTGAAGTGGTGGGCAAATAGACTAAACTAAAAATATATATTAATTGAGGTAACCAAGGTACAAAGAAACAAATTTCATATATTCTCATGTGTACACAACCTTCAAATCTCTAATTTTGTGTATTCAATTTAAAGTAGCTGTTCCAGTTTGTACCTAATCAGCAGTGAAAAATGTCCCTCTTTCCCCACTTACTCCAGCATTTGCCATCACTTCCAGCATCACATCACATTGTAGGATGTTAGCAGTTATTGCTAAAGTAAAAGAAACCTAAAAGTAGTTTTAATTTGGATTTCCATAATGGCTACAGATATCCAAAATCTTTTTAAAAATATTCCTAAGCCATCTATATTTCAGACCTCTCTGTGTAGTTCTTATCCTCATTTTTAATTGAATTATTTGTTTTCCTGGTGTTTGGGTTTCTGAGATCTTTGTATATTCTAGTAACTGTTGGTCAGATATGTCTCTGGTACTTACTGTTTTTGCATTCTGTAAGCTGTCTTTTTCTTTAATGATGCCATCATTTGCTTTACAAGAGCTGTGTAGTCCTTAAAACCCATTTATTAATTGTTGCTTTTAGTACCTGTGGTATCTGGGTCCTATTCTAAAAATATTTTCTGTGCCAATGAGTTCATAAGCATTTGTTATATTCCTTTCTTCAAAATTCAGGGTAGTTGTTTTTATTTTGAGGGCCATGGCCAATTTGTAGTTGAGTTCTGTGCAGGGTGTAAACTAATGATCTAGCTAACCAGAACCATTTATTGAAGATGCTGTCTTTTATCCATGTGTGCTGCTTGGTTATTTGTCACAAATCGGGTATCACAGATGTGAACTTATTTGTGGGTACTCAATTCTATTCCATGTATTAATGTGTCTCCTTTGATACTAGCACCACAGTGTTTTCATCACTATAGCTCAGTAGTCTAACTTGAATTCTAAGATGGTGATATTTACAGCAGTTCCTTTATTTGTCAGGATTGTTTATGCTATCCTGGTTGTTATTATTTACATATGATATTTTAAATTATGCCCAAATTTTTATAAGTAATTGCATCTGAATTTTGAGTGGATTCTGTTGAACCTATACAATGTTTTGTAGAATTGTCTTTTTCACAATATTGGTCCTGCAAATCCATGAATATTGGTAGTCTTTCCATTTCTGGTGTTTTCTTCAATTTCTTCAATGTCTTAAAGTTTTTATTATAAAAACTTTCACTTTTTTACTATAAATATTGCAAGACATTGCTGAGTCCCATTTTACTGGGATTATTTACCTGATTGCTTTGTTGCTAGGCTTTTCAATTGTACATTGCCATATTTTCCCAATTGATAAAATAATGTGGATCTCAGTTTCAGAAAAAACACAAATGAAGATGCCATTATATCCTCCTGTGAATTATAATATGTTTTGACTCTTTTCTCACCAAGATCTCCGACTTCTGAAAAAATTCTTGTTTAAGAGGTCTAAATATTTCATTACTTCAATAGAAGGTTTTTTCCTCATTCAATATAACTTAAATTTCAAAATCCTATTTAAAAATTTAAAAAGGTTTTACTGTATTTTTTACAGTAATGACTCTATTTTGAGAGTACTTTAGACTTAAACTCTTGAGTCCAAAACAAATAAAGCTCTTCTTACCACAGAAAAGAGATTATTAACTGGGTCCACCCAATTGCATTACTGCTGCCACTGGTGTTGAAGTTGCCAAGGTGCAACAAATTAAATGCTCTAAAAAGTCATATGGTATACTAAAGTTTCTGCTTGCCTCATAGTAACTTTGATTGTTTTACTCTTTTGATTCATATTAAGAATAGATGAAGGGTTATACCAATCATTTTTATACAAATATTATAAAAATGTTCAGTCTTCAATGACATCATTAAAGTGTTTTACACCTTACAAATCCATATTTTATTCAATTAAATGACTCCTTAAATACAAATGATTCTATAGTACAGATAGTTGGGGTTTGCAATTTTCTTATTTTCCCAATTAGAACTGAATAGGAAACATTGTAAACTGATTCCAAGTGGAATCTAAAACCCTTTCCCAACATAAAACTAGGAATGAGATTTGCTCATTTCCACAGAATCTGTAAAATATGATTTTTCACAGGTTTGATGTCTTTAACTATATCTAAACTTAGTAATATTGTGTATCTTGGAAATGATATCTTTCATTTTCATTTTCTAAATCTATATTAATTTACGTGTATGTGTACATGAATGTGTAGGCCCTCAGAGGCCAGAAATTTTAGATCATCAGGGATCTGAAGTTACATAAGGTTTTGGGCAGCTTGATATAGATGCAAGGGATTAAACTCAGATACTGTAGAAGAGCAACAACTATACTTAGATGCTAAATCAGCCACATAACATTCTCTTAAAAATCATTTAAAATGACAGTACCATCTGAATTCTCCCATGATATGACTGTCCACTGATTCCTGATGATGACAAAATAATTCAACAAATGAAATTATTGCAAATAAGAATTATAATAAATTACATTTAAAGTCAGTATTTCCTAAAATTAGAATTCATCATTCCACATGAGTTTTGGAATATAACTGGCATAGAAATAGATAGAATTAAAAGACAATAACCAATTTAAAATATGTCAAAAACTAAATTAAATGTCCATAGAGTGCAAATACCTGTAGACATGGGGGAAAATATAGTCAAACTAGCTAATACAACATTGTTTCATTAAATAAGATGCCTTTGTGTTTTGTGACCATGATTATACTATCTTTAGATGTTAAACTCATATTATATAACATATAAACATACAGAGTGCAAGAAAAATATCAGATCTGGATTGCAATTGTTCGTAAATTTGATAATATCCAAGTATTCCTTAATGGCTTTCCAGACTATTTCTCTGCCCTAGAGACTGCCTTTTCTGCCCCTAGCTTTATGAAATTTGGAATGAGCCTTCCCCCCATCATGGGACATACACAAAATGCTATGCTTAGCCAACAGGATAAACTATACATTAAGTTCCCAGAAAAAAAATGTCATATTTCTGTTAAAGATTCTGAATGAACATTTGACTGGAGAGCAGGCAACAGGTTAATTACCTCAAGCTACCTTTAGTTCCTTCTGAAGCTATGCATTGAGCAAGAGGGTCTGGCCTAAGATCCTGGGACTATCAAAATCTTTAAATTGGATTTTTAGCAGATTTGTAGCTTCTGTATATCCTAAATCTAAGATATCATCCGGTATTATCTGTAATGAGACATGAGTTTTACTCATTTTTCTATAACCTGCCTGTCTGTATCCCTACTGAATACTTCGTAAATGCTGTGTTTTAGTTTGTTTTGCAGCTGATAAAATCTCAAATGATCACTTGTATAGTGAGCATGTCTCTAGGAGCAAACTAAACCTTTCTTCGGAGCAATGATTGCTCATATTTGGTTCAAGAATAAAGTGTCTGTTATTCAGGGAAGTTAAAAATTGTATCTGTAATTTTATATATATATAAAGTTTCAGTGTAGAAGGTTTTAGATTTTATGCCTTGCACACATATGTCACACACACATACAGAGAAAGAGAGAGAGAGAGAGAGAGAGAGAGAGAGAGAGAGAGAGAGAGAGGGAGAGATTGAACATAGGGTGTACTTATGAGATGTTAGATTTGTTCAGTCCAAAGGCATTATAATCCATCCAGAAAAACTGTACATATATCTAAGTTGGAAGATATCAAGTTATAGCTTTTATTTAATGTGTTGTCCCTGTGAGCCTTACTAGACTAAAAATGAAAACTGTAATTTACATAACTAAGAAAATTTGCTGTATAAATAAAACTAGGGCATTTTCATAGCTGGTAAGAATGAGAAGCTTGTTACATTTAACTAGATTATTTCCCATTGAAGAAAATGAGATACTCAGAGTAAACTATTCTCTGGGGTGAAGGCTAGTCAATTATTTATATGTCAAGGATAGTCTGAAAAACTTCGCAAAACTATTCTACTGAGTCCTTATTGAAAGATATATATATTCTTCATTAATAATTCAAATAATGGGCATTGCACTGAATCTGTAGATTGCTTTTGGTAAGATTGCCATTTTTACTATGTTGATTCTGCCTACCCAAGAGCATGGGAGATCTTTCCACTTCCTGGTGTCTTGTTCAATTTCTTTCTTCAAAGAATTAAAGTTCTTGTCATACAAGTCTTCCACTTGTTTGGTTAGAGTTACTCCGAGATGTTTTATGCTATTTGTGGCTAGTGTGAAGGGTGCTGATTCTCTGATTTCTTCCCCAGCCCTGTTATCATCTGTGTACAGGAGGGCAACTGTTCTTTTGAGTTAATCTTGTATCCTGCTCCATTGCTGAATGTGTTTATAATTTGTAGAAGTTTCTTGGTAGAAATTTTGGGATCACTTATGTAAACTATCATATCATCAGCAAACAGTGAGAGTTTGACTTCTTCTTTACCAATTTGTATCCCCTTGATCTCCTTTTGGTGTCGTATTGCTCTAGCCAGGACCTCAAGAACTATATTGAATAGATATGGAGAGAGTGAACAACCTTGTGTTGTTCCTGATTTAAGTAGAATCGCTGGGAGTTTCTCTGCATTTAGTTTGATGTTGGCTGTTTGCTTGCTGTATATTGCATTTATTATGTTTAGGAATGTTCCTTGTATCCCTGCTCTCTCCAAGACCTTTATCATGAAGGGATGTTGTATTTTGTCAAAAGCTTTTTTTGGCATCTAATGAGATGATAATCTGGTTTTTATTTTTCAGTTCGTTTATATGGTGGATTATGTTGACAGATTTTCATATGTTGAACCATCTCTGCATCTCTGGGATGAAGCCAACTTCATCATGTGGATGATGGTTCTCATGTGTTCTTAGATTCGATTTGCCAGTATTTTATTTAGTATGTTTGCATCAAAGAATGGTACTCAACTTCATATGGAAAAGCAAAAGAACAGGAGAGCCAAAACAATCCTGTACAATAAAAGAACTTCTGAAGGCATCAGAATCCCTGTCTTCAAACTCTACTACAGAGCTACAGTACTGAAAACAGCCTGGTACTGGCATAAGAACAGACAGGAGGACCAATGGAACCGAATAGAAGACGCAGATATCAATCCACACATCTTCGAACACCTGATTTCTGACAAAGAAGCAAAAAATATCAAATGGAAAAAAGAAAGAATATTGAACAAGTGGTGCTGGTGTAACTGGATATCAACATGTAGAACAATGAAAATAGACCCATAGAGATCACCATGCACAAAACTCAAGTCGAAATGGATCAAAGACCTCAACATAAAGCCAGCCACACTGAACCTTATAGAAGAGAAAGTGGGAAATATACTTGAACTCATTGGCACAGGAGACCACTTCCTAAATATAATCTCTGTGACACAGACACTGAGAGAAACAATTAATAAATGGGACTTCCTGAAACTGAAAAACTTCTGTAAAGCAAAGGACATGGCATGGTCAACAAGACAAAACAACAGCCTACAGAATAGGAAAAGATCTTCGCTAACCTCACATCAGAGAGAGGTCTGATTTCCAAAATACACAAAGAACTCAAGAAATTGGTCACCAAAAGAACACATAATCCAATAAAAAAATGGAGTACAGAACTAAACAGAGAACTCTCAACAGAGGAATCTAAAATGACTGAAAGACACTTAAGGAAATGTTCAATATCCTTAGTCATCAGAGAAATGCAAATCAAAATAACTCTAAGATTCCATCTTAAACCTGTAAGAATGGCCAAGATCAAAAACACTGATGACAACTTATGCTGGAGAGGCTGTGGGGAAAAGGGAACACTTCTGCATTGCCGGTGGGAATGCAAGCTAGTACAACCCATTTGGATGTCAGTGTGGCAATTTCTCAGAAAATTGGGAAACAACCTTCCTCAAGACCCAGTAATACCACTTTTGGGAATACATCGTGCCACAAGGACATGTGCTCAACTATGTTCATAGCATCTTTGTTTGTCATAGTCAGAACCTGGAAACAACCTAAATGCCCCTCGACCGAAGAATGGATAAGGAAAATGTGGTACATTTACACAATGGAGTACTACACAGCAGAAAAAAATGACATCTTGAATTTCACAGGAAAATGGATGGAGCTAGAAAACATTATTTTGAGTGAGGTAACTGAGACACAGAAAGACAATTATCATATGCACTCACTCATAGGTGGTTTTTAAACATAAAGAAAAGGAAGCAGCCTACAAACCACAATCCCAGAGAACTTAGATAACAATGAAGACACTAAGAGAGACTTACATAGATCTAATCTACATAGGAAGTAGAAAAAGACAAGATCTCCTGAGTAAATTGGGAGCATGGGGACCTTGGGGAGGTTTGAAGTGGGGAGGGGAGAGGCAGAGAGGGGAGCAGAGAAAAATGTAGAGCTCAGTAAAAATCAAAAAAAGAAAAAAATATGAAATAAATAATTCTAATAATATTGCAAACAAATTTCCTGGGAGGAAATATATCCTTGATAAAAGTTAATTGTTTTTGTAATAAAATTGATGCTACATATAAAATAATTATGTTCAATATGTTGTGTCTTACTGTTGTAGAGAAACCAAACAACATAGTGCTAATAATGATGGTAAGCAAGTCACCAATCAAATGGCACAGCACTGAAAGCACCAGTCTGAGCTATATTTGTGTGAGTGCTCAGAGTAGATAAAGAATACTAGAGGTATGAATGACTGAAATGACTCAAAGGATAAAAAGACTTCCTGTGAACATCTCGGGACCTGAGGCACATCTTTTGAATGCACAATAAAAAGTGATAAATTACTCCTAAAATTTGTTCTCTTCATTCCATATCTGCACTATGGCATATGTGCCAACAGTAACACATATATTACACTCAATAATAATAAATAAACGTGATAGAATAAAACATATGCATAAAAGCTTAAATTAGAGACAGTCCCAATGGCCATCATTTAACTAAACGTCTAATGGATAAAAGATAGTGGTATGTCCACTGTCCATAAAATAGCATTTTACTTATTGCTAACAGAAATATTGTTTTGATAAATATTACCACCTGTATAAACCTTGAAAACAAATAGGTAAATTAATCCATTTATGTGGCTGAAGAGATGATTCAGCAAGTAAGAACATTTGCTGATTTGTAGAGAAGCTGAGTTCAGTTCCAAGTATGTGTGTCAGACGAATCATAAATGGCTGCAACTCCAGCTCCAGGGGATCTGAAGTCCTCTTTTGACCTGTTTAGGTAACTAAACATTAGTTTTATACACAGATCACAAATACATACACATACAGACACACAGGCACATAGGAGAATGGAGGGAAGAATTTTTTCAATGAAGCCAGGTCCCACATGAAACTTACTTTGTTTTCGCTTATATGAAATTTCCTGCAAGAAAATCTAGAAACAAGGAAGTACATAATTGGTTTCCAAAACCTGAGGTATTAATTGAAATTGCCTGCCAATCAATATTACATTTCTTTACAAAGTGATGAAAATACTCTAAAATTGTTTATTTTTGGTAGTTACACAGAACTATGACTGTACATAAAACTAAATTATCTAAATTTTAATGGTTTTTATTTTATGACATATGACAAAACCATTATAAAATACCAAGCTTTATGGCTAATATAATGTCTCTTTATCCATCTTTTATTATGTAAATCATTTGGTTTTCATAAAATATTTATTTTAAATATGAAAATGGTTCATATTAAAATAATTCATTAACATTTTATGCTCTAATTCTGAGGATAGTAAATAGTATAATACACATACCATCCATTTGCTTAAGAGTGTAAAGGTTATTATTCTTTATTTATTTATGATGTTTATGTTTGATTGTAACTCTACTGAATTAAAGGTTACCTAGGTCACTGGAAAACATTGCTTTGGGGGCATATCAGGAAGGGTGTTCCTGATGACTGAGTGAGAAAGAGTCTTGAGCCCCCATCATATATTCTGATTCAACCTGCTGAGAACTCAGATACAACCCAAAGTGACATGAAAAGCAATCTCTGTCCTACAAACTTTCAAACTCTCTCTTGCAGTTGACATGCTTTTTTATCTACATCTCTTGGAAATCTGAACTTCAGCTTTTTGCAGCCTTCAGACTAGAACTGAATCTTATTTCTGTCCTCCCTGGTCTCCATTTGTGCACAATGTAATAGATTTCCAGCCTCCATAATAACATAATTCAATTCCTTAAAAGAATACTTTATATATGTATCTATGTATTGATCTATGTATTTATATATTTATATACCTATCATATGTCTATGCCCATCTTTATTTATTTACTTACCATCTATTTAAGTATCAATCATTTGTCCATCATTTATCCATCCTTCTATTTCTATTTTTCTGTAGTACCCTAATGATTTTTTTATTTTTTAATTCTTTTAAAGACTTAAAGAAAAACATTTAAAACACAAAAATTACACTTATTGAGGAAACATTTTGATGAGTTTTGAAAACACATTTTGTACTTACTTTAATGTGTGTGTGTGTGTGTGTGAGTGTGCATATGCTTGTGTGTGAGTGTGTGCCATGTGCCATGGCACATATGTGAAGAACAGAAGACACAATGCAGGAATCTGTTCTCTCTCTCTCTCTGCAATGTGGATCCTAGAGGATCCATACATGGCAGCAGGAAAGCATCTTTACTCTCTTATCCATATTTCCTTGTATTTATGTATTTGGCATGTAAATATACCCTTGAATCCAGGAAGTTATGAATAACATGTACATCTCATAAAATGTTATTTTATTTATTTTTATTAGGCTGGGGATTAAACTTTAGATCATAGGAATGCTAGGCAAGCGTTCTACAACTTAGGAGAATTTCTATGCATAAAACATACTCTAATTCACCAACCTTATTGTGTTTATCATTTGGTTGGAGTGTTCAAAATAATTTAAATGGGTATTGTATGAGTTGCTTTTTTCTGTTACATTGATAAACATAGTAACCAAGGCAACTTAGAGGAAGAAAGAGTAAATTGAGGCTTATATAGTTAAAAACACTACTTTATGATACAAATCCTAGAGAGATTAGTGATAATCTAACTTAAACATAATAAAGCCAATTTACTGCAAGCCTCCAGTCAACATTAAATTAAATGGAGAGAAACTCAAGCAATTCCACTAAAATCAGGAAGATGTCAAGGCTGTCCACTCTCTCCATATTTTTCAATATAATATGTGAAGTTCTAGCTAGAGCAATAAAACAAGTAAAGGAGATCAATGGGATACAAATTGAAAGGAAGAAATTAAATTCACAGATGATATTATGGTGCACATAAGTGATGCCTAGAATTACACCTGGTAGAGCCTATAATTGATAACACCTTCAAAAAAGTGATTAGATAAAAGATTAACTCACAAAATCAATAGCACACCTATACACAAATAATTTATGGACTGAGAAAGATATTAGAGAAATAAACACCTTTCACAATAGACTCAAATAATATAAAATATCTTGGGGTAACTCTAGCTAAGCAAGTGAAAGACTTGTATGATAAAAACTTCAAATCTTTGAAGAAAGAAACTGAAGAATATATTCAGAATATGGAACGATTTCCCATGCTCATGAATCAGCAGGATTAACATAGTACATCCTACAAAGCAATATGCAGATTCAATGCAATCCCCATCAAAGTTCCAAAACAGTTTTTACCTTGAAAGGACAATTCTCAACTTCATTGGAAAAAACAAAACAAACAACCAAAAATAAAATAAACAAAAGCCAATGATAGCTAAAACAGCTGGAGACATCACCATTTCCAATCTCAAGTTGTGCTAGAGACCTATGGAAACAAGGGTAGGCATAAAAATCATAAAAACGGGCATATAGATCAGTGGCATTGACTTGAAGACCCAGGCATGAGAAAAAAACACGATTTTTGATAAAAAAAAAAGTTAGAAATATACATTGGAGAACTTCCTCAACAATTGGTGCTGGTCAAGTTGAATGTCTACATGTATACACATGCAGCTAGATCCATATTTATCACCCTACATACAACTCAATTCCAAATAAATCAAAAACCTCTACATAAAACTAGGTACACTGAACGTGATAGAAGAGAAAGTGTTGGGGCTGGAGAGACGGCTCAGTGGTTAAGAGCATTGCCTGCTCTTACAAAGGTCCTGAGTTCAATTCCCAGCAATCACATGGTGGCTCACAACCCTCTGTAATGAGGTCTGGTGCCCTCTTCTGGCCTGCAGACATACACACAGACAGAATATTGTATACATAATAAAATATTTTTTAAAAAAGAAGAGAAAGTGTTTAATAACCTTGGATGCATTGGTTCAGGAGACAACCTTATGAACAGAACATCAATAGGGTAGCCACTAAGATCAACAATGAATGGAATCACATGTATTGAACAAAATCTTTAAGGCAATGGATACCATTGAACAGAATGGGAAATGTTTTTATCACCTCCTCATCAGACAGAGGACTAATATCCAAAATACATAAACTATATATAATATATACAAGCAAATAAACCAACTAAAAATGAAGTACACATCTAAATAGAGAACTCTTAATAGAGAAACTCAAATGGCTGAGAAATTTTGAACATCCTTAGCCATCAAAGAAATGCAAATCTAAACAATTGTAAGACTCCATCTTACACCTCTCAGAATGACTAAGATCAAAACCACAAGTGATAGCATTTGCTGGCAAAGATGTGGAGCAAGGTGAACACTCCTCCATTGCAGGTGGGAGTGCAAACTTGTACAGTCACTTTGGAAACAAATATGGTATTTCCTCAGACAATTGAGAATCAGTGTGCCTCAAGTCCCACTAGATCATGCTTGGGCATATTCATAAAGGACACTCCATTCTACCACAAGGACACTTGTTCAACCATGTTTATTTCATCTTGATATATAATAGCCAAAAATAGGGAATAACTCAGATGTCCCTCAACAAAAAAAATCTTTAAAGAAAATGTGGTATACTTATACAATGGAATATTACTCAGATGTTAAAAAATGACATCATAAGATTTGTAGGCAATGGGACTGAACTATAAAAAAGTCATCCTGAATTAGTTCACCCAGACCCAGAAAGAAAAACATGGTATGTCCTCACTTTTAAGAAAATATTAGCCATTAAATATGTTTTAAACATCAATTGGTAGGCCCAAAAAGTTTAGATAGCTACAGTGTAGGTGTCTAGTGGTGTGCAAGGGTCTCCTTGGAGAAAAAAATAGAATAGATTTTTATAGATGGACTAGGTATGTGTGAGAATGGGAGCAGGGATATTAGAGTCCATAATTTTATGTTGTGTTTGATTGTGATTTTCTGTAATAGTCTCCATGTGTTTTGAAGAGGTGTTTCCTTGATCAGGAGTGGCGACTACATTTATTTGTGGGTATAAGAATATATGTTTAGATTGTTGTTAGGAGTTATGCTGTTTTAGTTAAGTGATGGTAGGTTCTCCTTTAGGATCAATCACTACACCAGCCCTATGTGAGTAGGCTTCCAGTACTAGACATTGTTTCCTTCTTGTTGAACAGGTCTTATTGCAACTGGAGAGCTGTTGATTATAGCCAATGCATGCTGCTACTACTTTACCTTTAACATTCTCAAGCCATGCATGTATTTGTTTTTCATCATTGTTATTCCTGGGTAGGGCTGTTGGTTGCTTTCTTCTTCCTTCGAAAGTTTGTATGGAGCCTTCAGGTACCATGCAAGCTAGTCTTCAGGGAGAAGGTATTCCAGTTGTCTTCGACTCAGAGGTCTCTTATTCCTATTTTTGAAGTATGTGGTGTCCTCAGCAATAGGGTCTTACCTACCACCTCTTGGAAGAAAGCACAGACAATAGTAATAGCCTGTGTGTTTTGGGAGTCTCTTAGAAACTCTGGGCCAACAATTCAAACACTCAGTTCTTGTATTTAATATTGAGGTTTTAGTTATGTGGTCTCTGGCTATTGGAGGAGCATTATTAGGCCAGATGAGAACAGTTCATTAAACTCTATGTGTATATTTATACACAGAATTACAAGTATTATAGTTTCCTTTGGATCAATACTTAATGGTATGATTCCTTCTGAGTTTTTGAAGCATTCATATTGTTATTTTACCATTATTTCTCTTTCTTCTGCATTTACCTTCCTCTTGCCTTCCTGAAGACCCTCCTTTTTCTAACCCTGACCAGATCACAGAGGCATGGTTCCATTTTACTTTCCTACTTTTTCAGTTACTTCAGCATATGTAATCACATATGAACATTTACAGGTGGGAGACACCCATGACAGACAGGATGTGATGTTTATTATTCTGAGTCTGAGTTACCTTACTCAATTTTTCAGTGCTATATAAAAAAACATATGATTATATGATTTAAATTTTCTTTATAGCTAAACAGTATTCCATAGTGTATATGTACCAGTTTTTCGTTACCCACACATTTGTCAAAGGCTGTTTAGGTTGTTTCTATTTTCCAGCTATTATGAATAGAGCAGAAATAAACATGACTGAGAAAATATCTGAGAAGTTGGATATGGATTATTTGGGGCATATTCCCAGGAATGAAAAGTCGTTGACTTGGGAAAGTTGATCCTGAATGCTGCCACATTGTGGGGTTTGTTTATAATATCTAGCAGTTTTCTCCTAGAATTTATCTGTAATTACAATCTCTAAATTGTAATAACATGTCATTTACAAATATGGATAGTTTGACTTCTTTCTTTATCTGTATCCCTTTAACATCCTTCCTTGTGTTATTGCTTCAGTTAATACTTTGAGCATAATATTAAGAAGGACTGGGGGTAGAGAACATTCTTGTCTGGCTCCTAATTTCAGTGGTATTTCTTCAAAATTTTCCCCATACAGGATGGCAATAGTTGTTGATTTCTCATAAAGAGACTTTATTGTGTTCAGATATGTTCCCTATATTTTCCAAGTATTTTCCCATGAGGGCATGTTGATTTCTTTTCAAGAAAATTTTTTTGCATCTGTTGAGATGATTATTCTATTTTTTTCTTTAAGTCAATTAATGTAATTTACTGCATTTATTGACTTGTGCATGCTGAACAAAATTGTATTTCACTGAGAAAGTCAACTTGGTCATGGCAGTAGTCATCAACAAAACTACAACACGTGTAATCTACAACAGTGACCTGTCTTGAGACATAATGTTGCAATAGAGGTACAAACATTATGGGAGTAACCAATCACTTTCTGATTGGATTTCAGGTCTGCCCAAGAAATGAAACCCATAGCTGATATGACTATTTTGACCAAGACCCTGAGATAAGTAAGGCCACGGTCCTAGAGGAAAACCGTATATTATTATTTTCCTTAAAGAACAAAGCAATAAAATAATTCACATTGACTTTCCACTATACCCATAGAAGAATGCATGACTCAGCTTCAGGGAGACATCTTGCAGTAAATGAGATGTACCAGAGATCCACAAATAGACAGTATGCCAACAGTAAGAGATTTTTCTTTGTCTCATTTTGTTTTGTTTGAACATAATTTTGTCTTATTGGCTCTTTACTAGTATTTTGGTTTCCTATTTTGTGTTTTTGTAGGCGTGTGTTGTATGTGTTTCTTGGCTTTATTTGTTTGCTTGTTTATATTTTCTAGAAAGAAAAGTATAGAACAAAATGTTGAATGGATAGGTATGTTGGAAGATCATGGAGGAACTGGTTGAGAAGAAATTGTTGATAAAATATATTGTGTAAAAATGCTTTCCATTTATAAAATTGATATCTCAATAATTACAAGAAATTTTACTTAAAATATATTACTTTTCTATAATTTATCTAAATAATTTATGTAAATAACTCAACTATTATTTATCAATATTCAACAATAATTTGAGTGCATTGTTTCATTTATCTTAGTATATAAGTACAAAGTAAATAATTAAAAGATGTAGTAAGTCCTAAATACACTGCTTTCAAACAAATCTTTGAAAAATTTACACTTATACTTTTGAATACATAATAAAGTCTTTACATTCATTATGATTAAATCTTATTAAAATTAAACTCATTATAGAGACGTAGATCCATCTTAATTTTGCCTTCAATCTAATTAACACCTTTTAAAAGTCTATCAAATATGTTCTCATTCAGGTCATTAATCTAAAACTGTAGGATAGGTCAGGGCAGAGAAGAAACCCTTTCAAATAATTAATGCTCTTCTTAGACACTGGAAGTCAGTCCTTAATTAACTTCCTCTAGTGCAAATCATTGGATAGGCTATGAATTTACCTAATTGAATTGGCATTAAATTTATGTCTCTTCAACTTAGCAGTAAATTTTGACAAAAGGCTTTACATTTTAGAGGATACTTTCACAAATCTACTTTTAAGATTCTTAAAATTTAACTCTAAATAATATGGAAACACTGTGAAAAAAGCCCAGTTGCAATTTAAAAATGACATAAAATTTGTGTACCTTTCAGATTTTTCTTTATTTAATTTTCTCTTTTAAAAAATACATGCATTTATTTTTATTTTATGAGCATGAGTGATTTGCCTTTACACATGTAAGTGCATTGCTACAGATCTAGTGTCGGCAGAGGCCAAATGAGGGCACCAATCTCCTGGAACGTGAGTTATGGATGAATCTAGCTTGCCATGTTGGTGTTGGAAAACTGGCTTTTAACTACCAAGTCATCTCTCCAGCTCCAATTGATGCTTCTTTTTGTCTATGTGAGAACTAATTTTATTCTTGTCATTACTGGATTTAGTCTATATCTAATCCTTATATGCCCACTAATGACATTTTAGAATATAATTATAGTTTTTACATATAAGGTACATAATAACAATATTTAATGAAAATTTTCATCAAAAAGTGCAAATGCATGTTCCAAGTGTAAAATACATAATTACTCATTGGGAATTAGAGTATTGGAAGATTTGATTCATGATTTTTCATACTGAGTTATATGCATTTCTATGAATAAAGATATTTCATTTTATAAATTTAATCTTTGAGAATTTATAACAAATTTAGTGGTATTCCAAGATACCTCATGCTATTAAAATGTTATTTAAATAACTAATAATTGGAAAATCAAATTTTGTTGAATTAATGAAAAGTAATATTAAGTAGCTTCTCTTAGTTATCTTTTTGGAAGCATGTATCAGTGTGATGTCTAAGCTGTCATTATAGTGTACTGATCATTGAGATCAATTTACTTTCCAACTTCAGCTTACCAGGAACTCATATTTCAGGAACAGTCTGCCATATGTGGTTTGTGTAGATTGACTAAGTAATATAAGTTGGGTTTTTTTGTGTGTGCACAAATTATTTCTTTAGATAGCAAGGTAGTCAAAGATAAAGAAATTCTGTCAAGAGATAGAGATAAAGGAAATGTAGGATTAAAGAGTTATTAGAAAATCAAATATGTGAATGAACATTCATTAATGGACAGATGAACAGAAAACAAAATGATTATTTGACTTGGTTAATATTACATTTCTTTAAAATTCTTATATCATGTTGCAGAGCTGAATCTTATTCCTGAGTCTGAATTTCTAATCTATAATAAACAGAAATAGAACTCTTTTAAAACTGTGGTGATCCAACAACTTTATCATTTCATAAAAATATTACATATGCAAGTATGAAAGTGGAAACTAAACTATAAATGAACAAAGGCTTCTAATTAATGTAATGTTCTTTGTATGCAATATGTGTATGTTAATATGTCCTGTATAATACGGTACAATAAATATGCACATTGATACATTTTAAAAGTAAAAGCCAATACAAAGCATTTCTTAACCTGATAAAAGTGTGAAAATAAATATTCAAATAAATCTTGAGGAAATTTTTGTTTTATATGTGCTATGACAGATTCATGAAAGCACAAATTTCACTAAAGACTATCTCCTTTGCCAGGAACATTGAATGGTTTTATGAGGATACTCCTACTGGAAACTGAACACAACTAGTTACTGAATTTATTCTGTAGATAAGAATGTATCTGCCTGCAGAATTCATACACTAGAGTAGGAGAAGGTTTAAAACAAAGAAGCAGATGGATATGGCAGATGCTATTGTACCAGAAACAATTCCATTTACTGGCTACATAAGAAGTCAATTAAGTCAATAGACAAAGCAATGAAACAATAAAGATGATTTCTCTACGAACAGCATTGTATGACTTGTGGGCAGTAAGGTTTTTGGTTTCTGGAGATGGTTTCTCTGTGTAACAGCACCGGATGTCCAGGAACTCACTTTGTAGAGCAGGCTGGCCTCAGTCTCAGAGATAAACCTGTCTCTCTCTCCTACATGCTGGGATAAAAGGCGTGCATCACCACTGCCTAGTTCAAGAAGGTGTTTTTTAAAGAGAGTGTCAAGAATGGAGAACAAAAGAGTATGAAAGAATGTGAATGACTGAAATTCCTGTAGCCATAATTGTAAATATTTGTGGTCATAATTCAGGTTGCTTAAAGACTGTTTGTGTATATTTTGGATTTCTGGAAGTCAAGAAATGACTCAAATTCCAGACAGGAACATAATTATTGTTTTCTTATACTAGAGAACTTGAGATGATGTATATGACACATGAGGCACCATGTATGAGCAGAGAGAGTAAAGAAAGAAGATAAGGTGTGTAGACAGGGCAGTATGCCAACGTGGTAGTGCTTATGGATTGCTTCTTGATTGTATATATCAGTAACTTGGAAAACAGTTTAAGCAAGCAATGTAATTTCCATGTATGCAAAAGTATCAATTTCATGGTGATAGTTAGAAAAACAGGGAAAGAAGTGATAGAAAGGTATGGTAATTTTTTACCTGCTACATTCATTTACATGAATATGGAAGCTTTTTAAGCATTGTGTGGACTTCCCCAAGCCAGTAAAATGAAGAATAGACAGCGCCTATAGTGAGGATACACACAAGTAACTATGGAAAGCAATCATCATTGGCATCTCAGCAAGAAAAAAAAAAGAAAATGTGCTCATGGAAAATAAATGGAGTATAAAGTATTGTCTTTCCTGGTGGTTTAGGCTGCATTGTATTTACTCAAAAAATTATAAATTGAAAGACAGCTAGACATATTCTGATAGAAGACATAATGTTTGAAATTGACGAGAGAACACATTATTTTATTAATTGGTGTCAGATTGAGAAGTGGGTGACTGATTTTAATCTGTGAGAAGGGAAGCAACCAATAAGCACCTCCATTGCAGTGGGATAGTCTGATATTTTGTTTAGAAAGCTGTGAATACAGAGAAAACATGACAGTTTGGCAAGATGCTTCTAAGCAGCTTCCAGTTTTGATACCTGAGCAAAAAATACTGATGAGATTCTGAGATAGAAGAGTGGGAGTGGTTGAACTTAATCATTGAGAACATATCAACAATATCTAGAAGATGGATACAGAAAATAACATTATTTTAAAAGGGAAACATAAGATACCAAAGCGATTCTAGCTGAGAGTAGGAAGGATTATCTACCTGAAACATTGATATCCCTAAGAAATCAGACCAGAGTAAATATTTATGTTACTACAGCAGTAATAGAAAATAACTGAGGGTGACAGGCATTAAAGGTAGTAGTTGCCAGGGCCCTATAGGTAGTTACGGGCTTTCCAGAGGAAAATGAAAGGCGGGTTAGATGGAGAGAAGTAGACTGGTTAGTAAGATGAGTACACATGATAGAAGAAGAGAGAATTTGGGGATCTTCTCAGGTGTCTTCAGGATGAATAAAAATGTTTATGAGGTTAGATCCATGAATCTGAGCTTATCATTGGGGTCTCACCAAACCATTACAGGAGGGTACTTGGAACTAGTGAATATACCCTGGGATTCCCTGGTTCTTATGTCATAGAACAATTAATTGGACTGGGGAAGTAGAAATAGTAGTTCAGAAATAGTAGATTAAGAATGAAAACACTCTGAATGACCCATTAGAAGGAAGCTCACATAAGCTATGTTGAAAAGGTAGACATAGGAGTAATAATTAGTCCTCTAAAGAGACAGTGCATGCTTCCTTTGCAAAATCTTGGCCCCATTTTCAACTCAGGGCCAAAAATTCATTATAAATTGACCAAATTTTTAAAAATTATTCCAAAAGCATGATTTTTCTCTTTTTTTTTATCTACCTCTTTCTAATCATGCTTTCCTTAACACTCAGTTTTTCCTAACATTTTGGGCTTCCTTACTGCCATAAATTGCCTCTCCTGATCTCTCTTCAGGTCCCCTGACCCTGCAATATGGTTCCAAGTTTCAAATATTCTCAATGACTCTTTCAATCCTGGGGCTTCTATCTCAAGTGAGACCACATAGTTACCAATGGTCTGGATAGCCTCCTACAATGCCAAGTCTCAGTAGCTCTGCATGACTTCTTCACACCAGTACCACCTGGGAAACTTACAGCTTACTACATTTTGCGGCCAGCTCATAGGATAGTTTTGGTCTGCTCTAAACCACAGCTTCTGTGTGCCAATCTGAGAACACACTAACCAGAAGATTTCTTCTCAAAGATGATGTCTTTCTTTACTTACACCCGAGTCTTCAGCCCCAGCTGACCAGTACTGATTGTTCCAGAAAGTCAAAGAGTTAACTGTAGTATTTCTGATTTCTCATTAATCACAGCCTCTTCTTCAGCTCCCGCTTACTAGAATGAACTAGATTCTTACTTCAAAATTTCACGAAATTATCCAAATAGAGTCTTTGTTTCTTTGTGAAACTTCAAAGCACAGCCTCCATAATATGCATTATTTTTAGAATTGTTACATTCCAAGCATCCACATCAGCTCATTAAGCTTTGAACACTCCATGGCTTTTCTGACTCAAGGTTTCAGGCACTTTCAAAATCTTTCCCAAAACAACATGGTCTGATCTGTTACAAAGATAACCCATAATCTGGTACCAATATCTCACTTATGTTGATTTCTACTGACAGACTGAAACCTTCAGCAAAAGCAAATTAAGAAGGAGGGACTTTGTTTCACCTTACAGCTCATGACCACAGTCCGTCATTGGAGGAAGTCAGCGTAGAAACTCAAGGTAAAAACTGGAGTCATTAACTAAACAGAAAGCATGAAAGGCTGCTACTGATCGCTTCCCTTCTGCTTTCTTACACAGCTCGTGACTGCTGTCCCTGGCTGGCATCACCAGTAGTGGGCTACACAATCCCGCATTCACCATAAATCAAGAAAATTTCCCATAGGTTTACCCATAGGCTCAGGGTATTTCTCAATAAAGGGTCCATTTTCTCAAAGGACTCTAATGTGTGACACTGACAAAATTATAACCATGACATATGTCTAGTTAACACATACTGGACTAAGTTTATAGTTGCATTCCAACATCTAAAGCTGGAAACAGTCCTTGGGTGAGTGGATGAAAAACACTGGTAATACAGAAATACAATAGGAATGCATCCTCACAGAAAACCAGTAGCATGCTATCTATACCAAAGACAGATGAACTTTAAAATATGATAAATATGTTATATATTCATTCTGTAATACATACATGAATTATTGTTATGATAATTGTAAATGTATTACTTAAATTATACCTCAATGATGCTGTTAAGATTTACTTTGTGAAGGTAAACTGATGAGAAATATATAAAAATGTGCTCAGATATCTATATTTCAAAAATACGTAAAATAGAAGACAGTTATAATATGGTTCCCTCTATCTGTTTCCTGAATTGCTGTGGTACTTAACTGCACCACAGGATGGGACTGTCTCATCTCTGTAGAGATAAACACATTAAAAGCTAAGTCATGTGTTTTTAAATCATTTTAATATGAATATACTGTAGTTAAAAGAAAAATCTTGAGTTGCATTTAGAAATTTATTCATTGAAATAATTGTCTTATAATGTGATCATTTATCAGACAGTTAAAAACTTATATAAAATAAAATGTTTACCAATGTGTTTTTTGTTTGTGTACTTGAAGAATGACTTTCTGTCATGTTACAGCTTTCAAAAGTTCATATTTCTGGCTTGCACTACACTTGCCCTCAGTTGTGATAATATACATCTTGCTGTTAACATGAATTCTGAATGTATCATTTATATCAGAATATTCATTTTTACTGCTTATTGATTCAGGTTTTACATTGTCAACTTTAAGTAGATATCTTGACAAGCCTTGGTTGTATTAGATGATAAGAACAGTAGCAAATGGCAAAAAAAAATCAGTTATAAACACATTTGTATTTTTAACAGAAGAGGGGTGATAAACACAGCATGGTCTTCTCTTTCCTGTGCTAAGCAGAGGAAAGATACCTATTTCCCAGTTTTACCGCATTTATTTTTCATTCGTTTAGTACAATAAAGAAATACAAACTTTCAATTTTGTCTTGTATCTATCCGCTTGGAATCCTGCCAATAACCTACCTTCATGGAGCTGTCTTGTAAAGGTTTGTAAAGTATAGCAGTAATTAAATAATTTTATGTAGAAGAAATCCCTGTCATCGCCTATAATCTTGTAAACTATGTAGTGATGAGTAAAGGAATGTACTGTACTAAACCACAAAGCTAGTGGGACAGACTGCCTTTCTATTGTTTTGTAAATAAAATTAAAACATAGCTGTTCCAACCACAAAAAATATATTACATTGACAATGCCCACAATCATTATACATCATTATTTCCAGAGCCTTTAAAACATATATGATGATATGAATAAACACTTCATACCTGTACATACATGTTAATAATTAACCAACTAACAGTCATGTTTAATCTAAAAAAACAATATAACAAATGTTTATCCCATTACCTATTAGAGTTTGTTACAGATAGAGTCTAATACAAATGTTGTGTGACAGAACTGGTCCTCGGAAAATGCAACAGACACATCCACACACCCCAGATAGGGACCCACTGGCAGACCAAAGTAGAGATGTCACGAAAGTTCAACTTGGTGAGCTAATAGAGTTTACTGTGGTCAGTTAATATGGTTTAGGAGTTACTTGCAGTAATAGAAATGACTCAAGAACAGCTATATCACCAAAGTCCACCCCAGCATGGGTGACAATTCATAAAAGCTGGGACACGAGAGCACACTGCACACCCTGCAGGCAACTCAGCAGGCTGGAGTGTCCTTTGGTTGGTCTAAAACTCTTCCAGGCAGCTCTGCTGGTTTCTGCTTCTTCAAGGTGGCTGGTCAGATCCCAAGAATCTTCTTTGAAGCTTAGATCTGTTAGCCTGAGATGTACCCTCAGCTTTTATAACCTCCTCACTCAGGGAGGGGCCCACTGGGTCTTGTCAGTTTCAAGGATCTCCTGAAGCTATTTGGGGTAGTTTACCTTACTGGTTAAAGACCTTCCATACTGGATGGACTGTTTTAATCTCAGAGGAAACTGGCTCACAACAAGGGTCAGAAAAAGTAAATTTTAAAAACTACCTCCGTATAGAGGAGTCCCTCCTTGTTTTATTGCTTATGGAACTTGTGAAAGACTGTGACTTAGCTCCCCAGTACTGCAAAATTTAAAACATCACTTTAAATTTATGTCAGTCTCAAGTCTGAATTCATATAGGAAATGCTAACTATGTACATTTCATATTTTCATATATAATTTTTATTCATTCTTTGACAGTTTCATACAATGTTGCTGATCTAATTCATTCCCCTAGCTTCTACCATAGGCACCTTTTCTACGCTTAACCTTTACCCAGCAAACTTCAGGGTTTGTTTTTTCTTTTTAAAAACCCATTGAGTCAAGTTCCAACTACTCTTGGCAACGGGGCTTGACTTGTAGTGTAATTTTTCCACTGGTGGTCTAATGAGATTTTGTGCTCAGCAAGTTACCATGCTGAGATTTTGACAGGCTTGTGCTTGTCTAAGCGCAGGTTTTGTTCATGCTCTCATGATTCGTGCGCAACTGCTATGTTGTGTCTGGAAAAGATATTACTTGACGTCATCTGCCACTTTTGCTTTTAATTTCTCAGGGTCTCTTCCTCAAAGCAACCTGAGCCTTGGAAGGAGGTATAAGATTTACATTTGAGAATACCATGCTTTCTATTTTCTACACTTTGGTTAGTGGAGAGTCTCCATGCTAATTGCTGCTACTACAAGATTTTCTCCAAAAAGGGATTAGCGATCTATCAGCAGAGCAACAAGTCACTAGGAATCATTTCCATGCTGTCTGTTTGTTTAGTAGAATAATAATATTAAATTTCTCCCCTAGGATTTGTGACCCTAATGTTATGTGTGTAACCAATCATGTTCTGATTTGATCTAACTCCCAGTCAATAAGATGGAACTCATTCCTTGCACTGTTAATAGGGGAGACAGAGATAGAGATAGCATAGAAAGAAAGATAGAGATAGAGATAGAGATGAAAATGGGGCTAGAGATAGAGATGGAGACAGAAATAAATAAGCAAATTCTGGAACTATAGAGATAGAGTACAATTTAACTAGATAATATGGAAGGGGTTAGTTCAGTTCACTAGTACAACAAGAATGTGAAAAAGAACGGCTTTGTCATTTTTTTGGAGAAATTTTTCAACTATTTGTCCAAAATGACTTTATTATCTAAAATGTTAGTAGTAATATTTAATATTGGAAAATAAAATAAAAGGCTAATGACTTCAAAATCTAGTGATTGACTAACTACAACTCCATTTTATCACGTAAGAAAGGATAATTGTGCATATCATCCTCCATTTTATTAAAGTTAAATTGTCACAAGCATGCACAGCCTCTGGAACAAAAACACCTTGCACATAACTGTGTTTCTACTTATGTACCTGATATACAAAAACATAGTGCGCCATTGTGCAAGAACAGTAAGGTATGGGCATGAAAAGACAGAGGATCCAAGAGAATTACCAAAGTAATGTAAACCAAATGGATGAAATAGGAGACATTTTATATTAATGAGGGAAGAGCAGAGTAAAAGAATATGGTTTCTGAAAGTTTAAGAAAAAAATAAACCCTTCCCAGAAGCTCACATAAATTTAATCCACATTGCTTAAATACTAATGTCACTTAATTGTGGTTAGAGGTAACTTTTAAAGAAGACATAAAATAAAACCACAAACCACAAAGAAATGATTTTTATTCTCAACTTATTCCACAGGAACTATCAATAGAAATATATTTATTATTTCCAAACAACCCATGATCAGTATTTTGAAGTAATTATTATAATGAAATAAAATAACAATAATGTTAACAAAATATAACAAAAATCAATAATTAATTGGATAAATGAACTATCACTTCATAAATAAAACACTAGTTAGAAAATATTCATAATACTAGAGACTATGCTGAGACTAACCCTGTGAGAGAATTTTTATACACATTCATTTAACAAAAATGTAAAACAACAAAGTATTAGTATATATATAACTTTTCCTTTGTTAGTAAGTATAGTTTACATATAAAAGGGTGTAGAAATAGACTTTTTTGCTAATCATTATTTTACAGTGGACATACCCAAAGACCTAGACCTACATTTTTCACTGCTCATATCATCATTTGTAATAAAAGTAAATGTTGCCATAACCTAAGTCTCTCTCAATAAGGATATAAGCAAACATGCTGTCTGCACTCATAAAGGAACTCACATAGTAGTATAAATTAAACAGCTGCAAGAGTCTAAAAATAATGACATCAGACAATTAGGCACATAACCAAATACTTTTATACTATGATTCCATGTATACATGCAACAGAATCATGATAGCTAGCATGTTACTGCTCCATTTAAATATGTGATGCCCATAATATTTGAATATGTTGCTAGGAGAATTAAAGACATATCCATTATTTTCAGCAGCCATGAAAAGAAATAATTTCATTAAACTTTTGTTTTCTAACACTATAATTAAAATTTTAGTTGAAAGGGTATAGAGATGACTCGGTGGTTAAGAGCACCTGTTGCTCTTTCAGTGGACCTGGGCTCTATTCCAAATACTTGCATGACAATTCATAGCCATGCGTGACTCCATTTCCATGAGATCTTATGCCCTCTTTTGGGCTCCGTGGACACCATGCATGCATTCGGTCCACATACATACTTATAGACAAAACAATCACATGCATAAATTTTTTGTCTTTAAAAATGTTTAATGGATAATACTCTCGGATTTGTGTCATTCTGTCTTCATGAGCAAAGAAAAACACCTGTAAAATATATGTGCAGATAACAAAAACCCACACATCTACCACCAAAATTTAGATGTAATGTAATAACAAGTATTTAGTAAAATTATGAATGTCAAAAGAATGAACATACTAAACAGAAAAACAAATGTTTTATATTCTACCCATGTTATCAATCCATATAAGATAGTACTAAATTACATACAACATATAAATTTATAATAAAGGGGCTGTAAACCAAGTCTTCTGATGAAATTAATTTATTTTGTGAATATGGTAACAAACACTGCATAACCCCCAAATGTGTGCTTGTTCTAACGAAAACTAAGGTCTAAGTATGAATTAAGTTTGTTAATATCAATTTATTTTCCAAAGAGAATATGCCCAGAGCGTTTTCCACAATTGCTTAGGGTCTTATCTGGGGTCTTCCTGGTGGATTCCTGGGAATTTCCCCAGTGCCAGGTTTCTTGCTAACCCCATAATTGTTCCCTCAATCAAGATGTCTCTTTCTTTGTTCTCCCTCTCTGTCCTTTTCCTATCTGGACCACCCTTGTTCCTTCAAACTTCCCTCCCCCACTCCACCCTTTTTGCTTTCCTTTTCCCTCCCCCACCCCCATGCTCCAGTCTTTTCAAGAGCTCTTGTCGGATGAATTTCCCTTTCCCAGGGGATCCACATTTGTGTTTCTCTTAGGGGTGTCCTTGCCATGTAGTTTCTCTGGCGTCATGAACTATAGGCTGGTTATCCTTTGCCTTACATCTAATATTCACTTATGAGTGAGTACGTACTTTGCTCTTCTTTCTGGGTCTGGGTTACCTCACTCAGGATTGTTTTATCCAGTTCCATCTATTTTCTTACAAATTTCAAGATGTTATTTTTTTCCAGCTGAATAGTACTCCATTGTGTAAATTGATAACTATCCTGTAGTCAAATTGATAACTATCTTAAATGTCATCATAGAACCTTCAGCCAGCAACTGACTGAAGCAGATGAAGAGATCTACAGTAGAGCACTGGGCTGAGCTCCCAGAGTCCAGTAGAAAAGAGGAAAAGTGAGAATACCAGCAAAGGGGTCAAGATAATGATGTAGATAGCTACAGAACCACCTTTCCTAAGCTAATGGGAACCCATGGACTCCTTCATGACTGCAGGGAGAAGTATAGGACCAAAATGAGACTGATGAATATGGGTTACAGTTGTATAGCAGCTTCGGACTGTGGAGTCACTGGAAGTGAGAACAGAATTAATTCCTACTGCTTATACTAGCGTTTTGTAACCCATTCTCTTTCAAGAGATACCTTGCTCAGTATAGATATAGTGCAGAGGGCCTTCATCCTGCCTCAAAGCTATGTGCTAGACTTGGTTGACTCACTATGGGAAACTTTACCCTCTCTGAGGAGTGAATAGGGGGAGGCGGAGGGAGTAGAAAGGGAGGAAGGAGTGAGAACAGGGATTGGTATGCAAAATAAGAAAAGATAGTTTTGTTTCATTTTGTTTTTTAAATAAAATAAATTAATCATTTTTTAAAAGGAAAAAATATCTTCTGAAACAAATCTTTAACTTCTGTTTCCTAGACATTTAATTGTCAAGTTCTCCTAATTTACCAAGTCCTAGTCACCCATTAAAGGGTATCTCAGGTATTGTACATTTTTGTTACTAGAAAATGGTAGTTGTATTCTAGTTTTCAAGGTTTTGCAGCCATTATCTCTATTGTGAATATTTTCCCTATGTATGTCATGCCAGCCTTTCCTTCAGCTCTTCCCTTTGCATTGCTCAATAAAAATCATAGACAAATTCAGAACCATGTTCATTCTTAACTTTCCACATACTGTTCATTTTCCATCTTCAGGTATAAAATACAGCTCCAGAAGAGCAGAGTCTTCTTCTTAGCCACTGCTATGCTTCAAGTGATCAGGTGCCTCACATGGAAGAAATGACAAGTTTTTATCACCTGTTGTTGAATGAGTAGATGCTAGTTACCTAGAACTTTCTGGTCTTTACTTGTGTAGAGTTTGTGTTACAGTTTGCTTGTTTTCCTGAGACTAGTTCTTACTCTGTATCCAGGCTAGCTAATAATGATATACTGGTCTCTTACCTCCCAGATAGCTGGGATTATAAGCATGAGTCAGTGCACACTAGATTGTCTAGTTTTTAGAATTGACATAATCATAACGTTCTGGGCGAGCTTTCAACACTGAAATAAAGCTGAAGTACTAGGCCGAGTCAGAGAAAGTAACTATATATTTTTCTATTAGTTAATATGTACTCCATGTGACCATGTATATAATATAGACACCAACAGGAAAGAACTACACATAATACTTTGAAGGTGAAAAGAGAAATGTGATCAGCAATAAACAGGGTTATTATACAACAAATAATGATGGAAAAGATTATGGCTTCCAGACATCTACATCAAAAAGATACTTAATACGCTCTAAGAAAATACTAAAATAAGTTACATGCATCAACTATATTGTTATGAACTTGAAATTAAATTGTGTTTATATTCATTGTTGTTTTATAATTACTCTAATGACAACAAATTTGACACTATAGCTTTGAAATGTTTTAATCAGAAAACTGTCTAGATAACTATGTAGGGTGTGACCATTGCTACTAAAAGTCTTTTCTTCTAATATTGCTGACTAAATATTAACTGGATTTTATGGTTTCAAAGTTTTTCCTCATGGTATCCATCAGCAAACAAATGATAGCTTTGTCTTTTCATACCAAGCACTACACTTTTGCATTGCTGCATAAGAGCATTGCATTGGTTGTGTGAAATTAAAGTTGTTTTGTTTGTTTGTGTGTTTGTTTACCCATGGGAATGATGTGTATATATAAATTGGATCTAAAAATGAACCAATATCATAATTTTATGAGCATACATCAAACAGTGTCTAACAATAGACCATAAAGAAAGGATAATAAATATGTACAGCAAAGGACAGCCACTTAAAGGGAACACAATTACAGAAGTTAGACTCTTCATTGAACATTATTTGTGCTCCCTCTGAACACAGGTAAGAAGATAAGGAATGCAACATAAATATTATACCCAAGTTCACTTTTGATTTTCTGTTCCTATGTCTACCTTTGCTTGCAGAAACATCATATTCATGAATTATTTTCAGGGGATAAAAATAAAAGTGTCAGGTTTTTTCTCCCATTTGCAGTGGAAGAAAGTGAATATTATCAGCTCATTAAAGATTCTTGAATAAAATATTATTTTATTCTTAAGGGTATACTGCTTAAGCCAGAAACATGTGGAGAAGACACTCTGAAGGTTTTCTTATTAGTGCCTTTTCTCATGAAAGCATTTTCATCTTGCTTCCTCTGTGATCACTCTCTGCCTTTCCTTTTTCCAAAATCCTCTTAGTGTGATCACTCCCACCTATATTTTATGCCTGGCTACTGGCAAATTAGTGCTTTATTAAACCAGCACGAGTGACAAATCTTTACAATGTACAAGAACATTGTCCCACAGCAACTTCCTCTTGTAGCATGAAGGCCTGGTTGGTTTCTGTCCTCCCACCAGGTCCCACAGTCATTAGGTCCCAAAGAAAATCACACAGAGGTCTCCAGAAGATTATAAACTGATTGGCCCATTAGCTCAAGCTAAGTATTAGTTCTTATAAGTTATATTAACACATTATTCTTATCTATGTTAGCCACATGGCTCAGTACCTTTTTCAGCAGGGCAGGTCATTCCTGCTTCTTCGGTGGTCTGGGCAGGAGTGCAGGGAGAGCTTCCTTCTTCCCAGAATTCTCCTGTTCTCCTTTCCCCACCTCTACTTCCTGTCTGGTTGACCTGCCTATACTTCCTGCCTGGCCAATCATTGTTTATTTAAAACATGATTGACAGAATACAGACAATTATCCCACACCATCCTCTTTTGTGTATCCTTATTCTTATTTCCTATATCTGGCCAATCAGTGTTTTATTAAACTAATATGAGTGACAAATCTTTATACCATACAAGAGCATTATCCCATAGCAGGCTCCCATGATGAAGCTTCAGATCTTTCTAAGATCTGAAAACAGACTGTTAATTATTTGGCTCTTGGCTTTCATCTTTTGTGTGACTCATGAGAGAGCAAGGCAGACACTGCAGTGCTTCTATATTCTTAGACATCGCATCCCATCTTCTCGTAATATTGTTGCATAGGTCTTTCCTAATGAATTTTGTGTGAAATATATTGAAGGGGCATGCAAGAAAATGAAACTCATTGGCAATCATTTCAGAGGCTTGCAGCCACACCCTGGATATTTCTATTTAATATATATTTTCAAATATTACAACAATTTTCCCCTAACTTTCCTTTCTCTAGGCCTCTTCCAGGTACTTTCTACCCACCCACTCTCATGGCATCCTAAGATTGATAAACTCTTTTTCTTTCATTTTATATATGTGTGTGTGTGTGCATATATATGTACATAAAAATATATTTATCTAATACATACATATATTCATATTATATATCATAAATTTATACTTACATTATCTATTTATATATGCATTTATATATTGTTTTATATATTATCTGCATATAATAGAAATAGATATATAAAATATATTTATATACAACTTGCTGAAACCAGTTTTGTTATTTATGTGTATATGGTTTCAGGGATGACCACTTTGCATTGGACAATATTTAATAAAAGGTCTCATCCATTAGGAAGGATAATTTTCCCTCTCCTAGAAGTCAGTAGTTGACTAATTTTTTGTCTAGGCATAGATTGCTGCAAATTTTTCACCTTTCCATTGTAATATGTCCATTGATATTAGCATTGTTCTATTTTTGATTGTGCAGACATTTCTAGAAGCATCTATTTCTTTATGGCTTTTTGAGTTTATCATCTCTTTTACTTGTAATGACCTGTGATCAGACTTTGCATATTTTCCAATTTGTGTAACAGATGCCAACCTGTCTGTGATTAGATAAGTTCATCTGACACCCTAAGGCAAAGCCCTCAGAAGTAAACACCTGTTCTACCTGCTTCATTTTTTTATACAAACTAAATTAGGATAAGTCTGTGTTTATCTTGGAGATGTAGATAATATTAACATGTTTTGACAATGATTTTGAGGCTAAAATTAGTACTTGCTATTTAGAGAGGACTTTTTCCTGCCTAATTGTCATATAAGGTCTCCAGCATCCAGGGAGGTGAATGACCAAGGTCACAAGCAAGGAACAAAATTCTGGCATAGAAATTCTTTTTCTGTAGTTGTTCCTTTATACCTTGCTAGGAGCTGAAGAGGTTTCAACCATCCCTTGCAACGAAAGCAGAATTTGTAAAATTAGCATGAGAGATTATTGGCTGATTACAATGGAATACTTCACAACAGCAGCAGCAGCATGCATTTCTCTGTATGATTTTCTTCTTTTCATTGTGCTGGAACTGCAGCCCATGATTTCATACCTAAGGTAAGGATTAGAATTTCCCAAAGAAAAAGCTTCAAGGGAGAAAACACCTTCAATTTTTCAAGTATTTTAATTCTAAAGTTTTGAGGAAACAAAATTGCAAAAAAGTATAAGCATATTTCCTGCTCTGTTTGAGTTCCTTTACTGAACAAATGACATGCAACAGCAGTGAGGTAATTCAAATTAAAAGTGTACATGAATGGTTCCTTTATCTTGGAGAAGCTACTTATAGGTTTCATTTCCTTACCGAAAAAGGTGTCTCCATTTCCCAAGCCTACGTTCTTCTCTCAGAATAAATATGCTTGAGAATTAGAGCAATTCAGGGTCCAGGAATCATTACAAAATGAAAATTAATCTGCTAGTGAGCAATACAGTTGAGATAGAATGTGTGCTTGCCAATTTCTGAGACAGATGCATTAATGTGTGAACTATGTATTTTAATTTTCTTGGGATTTTTGTCTCTTAATGGCTTTTTATGTTTTATCATAAAATTATTTTATAAAACAGATGAATTGAAAAATATTTAAAGCCAAATGAAATATAGTAAGTATCATACTTTCTAAATTTGTAATTATAAATTATTTTTTGTATTTAATGTTCAATTTTTATTTTATTTCTTTTTCAAAGTAGCACTTCTCTAAAATACTAGTGATGAAGAAGGAAAAAGATACTTTATAGTTCTTAAATAAGTGTTTTGTGTGTGTCCAGGTATGAGTTTGTGTACTTATTTGCAATGCCCTTTGGAGGCAAAGAAGGTGTCAGATTTCATAGAACAGGAGTTGTACGTGGTTGTAATCAACCTGATGTGGGCTCTGGGAACCGAACTAGGGTTCTCTACAATAGCAGTGCCTGCTATTTCTGAAAGAGCTCTCTCCCTCCAGCTCTTAATACTTCTAATTTCAGACCAAACATAACCTCCTTTAATGCAGCCCAACTTTATATATATATATATATATATATATTTCCAGTCCAGGGTGCCAGGTTACAACACCATGATTGGTTCACAGTTGGTCAGATGCTTACGTAGTGAGACTGCTGCAGTGCGAACCATGACTGAACCCCACATTTGCCACCCCAGCGTCTAAGCTGATCCTAGGAACATGGACTTCTAACACCATCTGCCTGTTTTTGCTCCAAACTTTTCATTCAGTTTTGACCTCTGATACTAGGCAAATTAGTCTGTTCCCCAGTTTATGCAATCTAACAAACAGTAACGAGATTATCACATTCTCTGTTGGATCAGAGAGTCTATAGGGCCATAATTCCAAATGTACTCTCTGTGGTTAGGACATTGTTTACTGCCCCTATATTAAATTTATTATAACCTTAACAGAGAATATTTTTTAGACATTTGCTTAGGAATCTGTTGTTTCACTGTTGGCTAATTCACAAGACAAGGGGTATAGTCCAGTTTTTTTTTAATGGGGGTGCAACTTGTTGCTACATTGACCCAGTCACCTTGATAACTTGCTCTGGCTAGCTACAACATGGACTATCACCATAAGTCATAGCTGTCTAGAGAGGAAAACATTGAATGTTACACATTATGAGAAGTTGCTGACAGCCTTAAAGAAACTATTTGCTACTCTACAATTTTTTAAGTGATCAAGACATTACAAAAATACTTTCTAAAAGATAAACCATCCTTTTGAGAAATTTCTGTTTTATTTTTGGTTTCTGTAATATAAATATTATAGTTTGAAAGCAAACAGATGTAAAGTTTTACTTTATCTTTTACAAGAGACAATAACTGCTTATGTAAAAAAGTTATTTTTTACTAGAATTTTATGGATTTAAACCCATTTCTTCAATGTCGAGTCTGAAAGTCAAGTCATACATCACAGCCTCGATATATTGGTTTCAAATGCACTAAGATAGAGACCTAGTTTTATTGTATATAGAAGCAAGCCCTCTAAAAAGAATCTCAAATTTAGGCACAAATAGCTGTGGATTCATATAATATAAAGAATCTCCATTTTTGAATTAATATTAACTGATACATGAAAATTGTATGTTATCGATGGGATGCTATAGATTGATACAGTCATACTCCAAGTAATATTATATAATTTTAAACATGCCTATGTCAAACATTGATCATTTCCTCGGGGTGACTACATTCCCAATCCTTTTTTCTAGGTTTTTTTTTTTTTTTTTTTTTTTTTTTTTTAGAAAAGTTACCAGAACATTACTATTGGTTACTGTCACCTTACATCAGCACCTCACATCGTCTGGCTGTAATAAACTGTATCTAGAATTGATTTACAAATCTTTGATGCTACTCTCCACTTTCTACATTTCCTGGACTCTGGTAACCACTTTACCCTCCAATATGAGACGCACATTTTCAGATTCCACGTGAGTGCCATCATGTACATCAAACATGAGTACCGTGTTTCTGTGACTGACTTATTTAATTTCTTATGTTGAACTGGAATTCTATACATTTCTTTTCAAAGGACAGGATTTTGTTGTATGCCTGAATAACACTCCATTACATAAATGTACATTTCCTACCCATGAACCTATTCAAGGGAGCTTATTCAAGGCTTACACACTAGGACTAAGGAGTGTTTTCTCGGATTATTTACTGTTTTTGATATTGTGGTTAGTATTTCAAAGATTATGTGAAACTGGGTGCACTTTCAACACTGTGAATTCATTTTCTTTAGATGTACACATACTAGTGAATGTTAGAACATATGTTGTTTTTTCTAACTTTCTTAGGAATTTTATACCATTTATCAAGTGATTGAAGTAATTTACATCTCACCTCACTATATCCGCAGCTTTCCCTTCTCCATATCCTTAAAAATATCTATTTTATGAGTGTTTTGATAATAAATAGCCCACTATACTAGACTGAGATGCCATCTCATTGTAGATTTGCTTTCAATAGCCCCCTTTCAAGCACATGCCAGTCATTTCATGCCCCTTTCTGAGTGTCTTCTTAGGTCTATGACAGGTGTGTGTGTAGTTTGTGTGGTGTGTGTGTGTGTGTGTGTGTGTGTGTGTGTGTGTGTGATCACTAATAAATTGGGGGAGCCCTTTCCTTGGCTGGCTATCAACCCTCTTCCAGATGTACCATTTGTAAACATTGATTTCCCGTTGTCTCGGTTTCTTCTTGCTATTGGCTATTTCCTTTCATATGATGTGTAGAAGCTTTTCATTTTTCTGCAGTCCCACTGCTTGTTTGCTTTAGTTTTCTCTGGTTTGGCAGTGGGGGAGTCTTTAAAAAAATCCCTGCCTATTCCAGTGTTATAAACTACTTCTCTAGTATGAACTTCTAGTAGTTTCACATTTGAAGGACTCATATCTTGCATTTAATTCACCTTGACTTGTGTATATAACCTGTAAGGGATGGACATATAGTTTCATTCTTATAAATATGGATATCCCAATTTCCCAGAATTTTTAAACTGTTCTTTCATTCATGTATATTCTCAGTCAAGTAGACAAATATGGATTTCTCGGTTTCCAGTCTTCTTCACTGTTGTATCTGTCATTACACAAATGACATGAAAATCTTGTTGTTTTTCCTTATATCATCATATCATATTTTGTAGTTAGGTAGTAATTTAAACTTGCTTTTTCCCTTCAAATTCTATGAATAATGTGACTATTATTTTGATAGGAGAGAATCAGTTAAAATAAACTTTTCAAAAGCTTTAGATTGGTGAATAGAATAGAACAAATATCCAAAGGGGTCCATCAAACCTACTTCAGCCTCCCTTAATCCTAGTGTGTTACCTGAAGAAGTTACATCTGTTAGAACTTAAACCAGTGCTGAGCACTGTTATCCATAACCTGTGCTTTACTATTTTCTTATATAATATCCTCTTTATTTGGAAGTTCTGTGAATCAAGTTGTGTTAATCTATCATATTTTTCTCTAACTTTCCATGGTTTACATGGTGTTGAGATTTCTGCCAAGTACACTGAAGACACTGTGTAGACTTTTTAAAACTTTTATGAGTTTTCTATGATTATATTGGGTTGTATTAGGGAGAAATTGGGGAAAGAGTGAACAACATGTTTTTAAAGTCATACATTTGGCAGGTTAATGCTGTAGTGTTTTGATGAGCCTAAACAGTTGAATCCAGAACTTTTTCTCACTTAAGAATGTGATATGTTCTTGAGGGACAGATGTCATGGACTAGTTTAACATAACCTTCAGAATCTCATACACACATTATATATATATATGCTAATCAAAACATATTAATTAAATACTCAAATTCCTTCATAAACTTTGGAACGAGAAGCTGTGAAAATTGTAATCAGTTTGATGACTATAAGATAAACACTCTCTCCATCTGTTCTGTCAATTTGTATATAATTATATTGTGTTTTAACTGTAAAGATTTCTTAAACCATATTGCCTATGAATTGGCTTAACAGGCACTTATTAATGAAATTTGTGTGAACTTTGTAACTATATTAGTTACTTTTCTCATTGCTCACCTAAATACAGGAAACAATTTAACGGCAGAGGAGTTCAACCTGGCTTACAATTTGAGAGGTTAATTCCTTCATGATAGAAAAGAAAGTAGAGACATGACGGTAGGAGCAGGAAGCCAACTATTACACTGCATCTACACTTAGAAATCATTGAATGACTGAGAAATTTAGACATATTATAAATCCTAAATGCACCTCCTTCATAATGTATTTCCTCCACTGATGCTCTGTCTGCTAAAGCTTCCAGTCTTCTCAAACAGAACCACGGTACTGACCATACCAAAAACAAATGAACTCTTGTCAACCAAACTGAAAAATAGACCTTGATATTTCCTCTTGCATCTCCAAGATTCCATATTAACACCACAATGAAGAGTATAGTATAACTTTAAAAGTTCCACATTCTTTAAAATTCAAATTCTATAAAACTTCAGGCCTTTATGTCTGTCTGTCTGTCTGTCTATCTATCTACCTATCAATCATGTATTTTGTGGACTCCTGTAAAATGCGAAATAAGCATCGTGGTTTATCTCTTCATGTGGGAAGAACCAAGATATATTTCAATCAAATGAAATCAATAATCAAGGTGCAATATATAAATGATTCAATGTTCAATGTTTGGAAGTCACACACAATGTTTCGGACTCCAAAGAGTTTCTGTGACATTACTTCTCCAACTTTGCCATCCGCATGACACTTGATTTATCTCATAGCCTCTGTCAGACCTCCGTTCCACACCTGCCCCTATGTTAGTGATCATCCCTAGGCTCCAGCATCACAATATCCATTGGTCTTCACTGTAACTGAGGGAGTACTTTCACCAATGAACTCCTGGCTATTTTTCCAGGATTCCAACTATACCACACACTGCCAAGCTTCAGTCTTATACCAAAACTCATTCAGTTCTACAGTCTCTATCACAATTGAGGCTACAATTTCACCATGGACTTTCCTAATTGTTTGCAGTACTAAGGTTCAGCGACACTCCAAGATGCATCCATAGTGTGAAAACCTGTACCATGTGGGAGATTTAAATGAGTGTCTCTTTGGCTTTCAGTCTGAGATTCAACCCTAGCAATACTCAATCCCCACCACACAGTTGGAACCATAGTGCTAATCTATGTGGTGATGCTGAAGTATTTCTTCCTAGACTATTTTGTGTAAATGATACTAGTGTTATTAATAATAGCTGGCTTCTAGCCCTATTATCCAGCATCAATTGTCCTAGTGAAGCAAAGGCTTCATTCACTGGTACTATCTCTTATTGATCACAGTTGGTTCTTCAGTCCCCAGTGACCAGAAACCACAGATACTTTTTCAAAATGTCAGAGAAATGACTCCAATAGAGTACTTGCTTCATTCTAAAGTATCATAATCCAGGTTTCCTTCATTGGCATCTAATTAAACATTATTGTCTATGTTCCCCCAAGAGTTCACTAAGCTCTGGGCACTAATTTGGCTTTTATTACCTAAAGTTCCAAAATACTCCATCTTCCTCCTACAAAATATCATAAGCCAGAAATTCCGAATGGTCAAGTCAATCACAGCATCCCCATTTGCGGTACAAATAACTGTGTTAGTTTCTGTTGCAATAAAATGCAACTGAAAGCAACTTGATTTAAAAAGTTTATATCATATCACTGAAGTAAATTAGAGTCAGAATGCAAGAATGAATCTGGAGGCAGGGACTGAAACAGAGAACATGAAGGAATGCTTGCTCAGTGGTTTGATTTCATTATTCCTCATTCAGCTTATTGATATAGTCCAGGCTCTTGACTCAGTACATAAGGTGCAGAGGTATTGACCAATAAATCAATGATAACACTGAGTATCACAAGTATGCACAAACATATACACCTACACAAACATATGTGCCCACATATGCAAATACTCAGCACACACATACATATGATAGTTATGCCATATACATATGCCAAAAACAAAAGAGGGGAGATCATTTTTTAGGAAATATTTTTTCTTCTCTCATATATTATATCTGAACCACAATTTCCCCTCCCCCCTTCCCCATCTCTCCTTCCCATTTTTCCTTGCCCCCAGATCCACCCTCACCTTCAGTATGTCTTTTCTAGGAAAAAGCAGTCTTCACACAGACATCAACCCAACAATGCAAAGTATGCTGCTATGAGACCAAGCACATATCATCATATCAAGCCTGAATGAGGAAACTCAGGAGGAGGAAAAGGGTCCCATAAGTAGGCCAAAGAGTTAATGTCCACCCCAGTTCACACTATTAGGAATTCCACAAGAACAGCAAGCTGCTTCTTAGGACCTACGGGCTCCCTGATTTCTACGAGGCCCCATGAGTCCTGGTCAGTTGATTCTGTGGGCCATGTTCTCATGGTGTCCCTGACCCCTCTGGTTCCTCCCTACCCTCCCCCAAACTCTGACTAATGTTTGGCTGTGGGAATCTGCATCTGTTTCCCTCGGGTGCTGAAGGAAGCTTGTCTGATTTCTTTGATAATAATTCAGCGAGGCTCTAGTCCCAGGACACTCTGTAGGCAGGATAAACTGTAGCTCAAAGATTTTCTCTCTGGATTGGCTTTCCGATCCCTCCACTTGAGACCTTGCCTTCTTACAGAAGATGCCAATGTTCTGTGTTCCTCATTACCAGGAGTCTGCTGGGATTGCTCTTAAGCTTCTATGCATTTCCCTTGCGTTAGGTTTCCACATCATCCCTGAAATGCCTTCCAATTCCATTCATTTCTCCCAATATTTAGTTCTCCCCCAACTTGATTTCTCCTATTTCCAAACCCACTCATCCCCAAGTCACCCATGAAATCTATTCTATTTGTGTCCACAGAAAGATCCTTGTGTGTCCCCCACCACTTCCTTGGTAGCCTTTCTGGGTCTGTGGACCATGGCATGACTATATTTTGCTTTACAACTAACATCCACCTATAAGTGAGAGCACACCATGCTTCTTTTTCTAGATATGGGCTACCTCACTAAGGATGACATTTTTTTCAAGTTCTACCCATTTGTTTGCCAAATTCACGATGTCATTGTCTTTAACAGCTGAATAATTATCCATTGTGTAAATTTAGCACATTTTCTTTATCCATTCTTTGGTTGAGGGACATCTAGGTTGTTACCAATTCCTGGCTACTGCAAATAAAACCACTATGAACATAGCTGAACAAATTTCCTTGTGATAGAATGGTGCATCCTTTGAGTATATGGCCAGGAGTGATAGGGTTGCATCTTGATGATGATAGTTTCTATATTTTCTTAGAAAACACATGATTTCCAAAGTGTCTGTACAAGTCTGAATTTCCACCAGCAGTGGAGGAGTGTTATACTTGCTCAACTTTCAGCAGCATAAGCAGTCATTTGTGTTTTTCAACTTAGTCATTGTGACAGGTGTAAAATGGAATCTCAAAGTCATATTGATATCTATTTCCCTGATGGCTAAGGATGTTGGAAATTTCTTCAAATGTTTCTTGGCTATTTGAGTCTCCTTTGTTTAGAATTCTCTGTTTAAATCTGTAACCTTCTTTTTTGTTCCGTTTTTCAAGACAAGGTTTCTCAGTAGCTGTGGACCCAGTACTGGAACTCACTCTGTAGATGACGCTGGCCTCAAACTCACAGATATCCACCTGCTTCTGCCTCCTGAGAGCTAGGATTGAAGGCATGCATCATCACCGCCCTGCTGTGACCTTTTTAAAATTGGATCATTTAGTTTATTCTTGAGTTCTTTTTATATTTTGAAATATTAACCCTCTATCAGAGTCAGAGTTGGTAACAATCATTTCCCATTTTGTGAGCTGCACTTTAGCGCTGTTTGCCTTACAGAAGTGTTTCAGTTTCATGAGGTTCCATTTATTAATTGTTGACCTTAGTGCCTCTGCTATTGGTGTTCTTTTCAGGAAGTTTCCTTTTATGTCAACACATTCAAAGCTATTCCCCACTTTTTCTTCTAACAAGTTCAGTATATCTTGTTTCATGTTGAGGTCTTTGATATACCTGGACTTGAGTTCTGTGATGCATGATACATATGGATCTGTTTACATTCTTCTACATGCTGATATCCAGTTAGACCAGAATCATTTGTTGAAGATGTTTTCTTTTTACTGTTGTATATTTCTGATTTCTTTATCAAAAATCAATTGTCCATGGATATATGCATTGTATCGGTGTCTACAATTCAGTTCCATTGATTGAAGTGTCTTTTTTATGCCAATATCATGTGTTTTCATTGTTGCAGCTCTATAGTACAACTTGAAATCAAGGATGATGATACCTTCAGAAGTTCTTTTATCGTCTAGAATTTAGTTATCTTTGGTCTTTTTCTTTTTTCATATGAAGTTGAGTATTATTCTTTCTAGTTCTGTAAAGAATTGTATTGGAGATTTAAAGCATATTGTATTGAATCTGTAGACTGCTTTTTGTAGGGTGGCCATTTTTACTATGTTTATCCTATCAATCCATGAGCATGGGAGATCTTCCCATCTTCTGATACCTTCTTCAATTACTTGAAGTTTTAATCATACATGTCTTTTTCTTTGTTTGTTAGAGTTACATCATGATATTCTATAATTTTGTGACTATTATGAAGGGTGTTCTTTCCCTGGTTTCTTTCTCAGCCCATTAATCATTTATATATAGGAGAAAGCTACCGATTTTTTAGTTAATCTTATATCCATACACTTCACTGAAGGTGCCTATCATCTGTAGGAATCCCCTGGTAGAATGTTTGGTGTCATTTACGTATAATGTCATATTTTCTACAAATAGTAATACTTTGACTTCTTCCTTTCCAATTTGTATCTTCTTGATCTTCTTTAGCTGTATTATTGCTCTAGCCAGAACTTTAAGTAACATATTAGATACACAGGGAGAGCGTGGACAGCTTTATCTTGTTCCTGATTTTAGTGGAATTGTTTTGCTTTGAGTTTTTCTCCATTTATTTTGGTGTTGGATATAGGCTTGCTAAAAATTTCCTTTACTATGTTTATGTATGCTTCTTGTATTCCTGATCCCTTCAAGAATTTAGTCATGAAAGTGTGTTGGGTTTTATCAAAGGCTTTTTCAGCATTTAATGAGATTATCATGTGGTTGTTTTTCCTTTTCAGTTTGTTTATATGGTGGATGAATTACATTGACAGATTTCCAGATTTTCACCCTATCTTTATCTCTGGATAAAGTCTATTTTATCATGGAGAATGGATTTTTGGTGGGATCTTTGATTTAGTTTGTATTAGGAAATGTTTTCTAGGTGGAAGTTAAGTATATATTCTAATGGGAAAAATGAGGGTTCTGAATCTTAAAATCTTTGTCAAATTAAAATTAACTATCTGTCCTTATACCTATGAAATAAATTTAAAATATGATGTCTCCTCAGTATAAACATTCTACCTAATGAGGGCTTTGAAAAGATTTTGAAAGTAGTAAATAAAATTTAGACATTGAAAATATGAAAAATAAGGAAATTGATAAGTCAATATTTATATTTTGTGTTTGTTTATGCAATTAAAGGATATAAGTTTAATTCTTAATCTGTTGAAATTAAATTTTCAATTATTTTTAGTGAGGTTTATTGTTTCTTTTGGTTTGTTCCTTTTTATTAGAATTTCAAGCAGTGTCTCACTCTATTATAGAATGGCCATTTCAGGACTCATTGTACAGCACAATCATAGAGTGATCTTCTGGCCTCTTCATTGGGATGACATGCATGAGTCACCATGACTGGTTGATGATTTATTTAAAAAGGCATTTCTGCCTTAATTTTCACAGGATTTGAACAAACAAAATTATGTTTTTATAGTATAAAACTGCATATTTTCATATACCATTTTTACAAATACATCTTTAGGTACTAAAGCAACTTCCAAGGTCATCATCACATATTCATTCAACTAACAAGTGAAGTGAATCTACATTGGCACAATAACCAATGTAATTATTAAGATGGGATTTCTAGACCTAAAGCCAACTCTCATTTTAACTGTAATTATTAAATTACACATAGAAAATGTGCAGTGATTTAATGAAGTCTGAGTTCTAGAATATATTATAATTATTAACGATATCACTGACTAACAGTTTTAAATTAATATGGATAATATTTCATAGTTTATCACTATGGAAATGATTGGTCTTTATCCAACTGCTTTTCTTTAGTGATATTGGTCTAATTAAAAATAAGTATAAATTAAATTTACAATTAGTTTCACCTAAATGGGAACCGTGGGCACAGAGAAATGTCTGATGTTTAAATTATATTTTGATCAATATATTTGCTTTGTATGACAGGCTTTACAGATTTAAAAAAAATTAAGTTCCTATGAAAAGGCAAATACCCTAACCTTAGCATTCTGATAAAGGAAACAATGCTGAGGTATTGTAATATTTGATTTTAAAATGTGTGACAAAGCCAGGATGATGAAGTCAGCATGTTATTGGCATAAAACGCAGATCTTAAGAGGGACATAACAGAGTAGAGATTTTGCTAGTTAGTTTTTTGTAAACCTGACACAAGCTAGGATAATCTGTGAAGAAAGAACTTCAACTGAGAAAATGTCTCTATTATATTGCTCCACAGTCAACCTCGTGAGGCATTTTCTTGATTAGTTATTGATGTTGGACAGCATAGCTCACTGCACTGAGGGGAGCCACCATTCTTGTGATATTTTGGCAAAGAACGTGGCTGCTTTCTGTACTTGTTGTAGTAATTTTCATCAGCTGAACTTGGCAGTGTTGTCCACTTGGGTTGTGGCATCAGAGTCATGAAGGATACATAATTATAAAGAAGTATGGAATCCTCTTCCACCATCAAGGAGAGCTGCTGAGGCTGGACATGTGGCAGGCAAGTCCCTTAATAGAAACTCTGAGAGACATTACAAGAAGCTATGAAATTAAAGCCTGGATTATAGGACCACAACATGTTAAAGGTATCAGAGTTGTGGAAGAGACAAGGAGAGCTTCAGACAGTGAATGTAGCCAGCCCAGGAGAGAGATTTGTGCTGCATGCAGTAAAACATGGTATCTAAGCCAATTGGCAGCAGACAAGAAGCTATAGTATCTAAATTTTGCTCTGCTGAACTTCTGCAAACTTTCATTCAGTATTTCCTCACTAAGCTCCAATTTCCTCATTACAGAATATGGTAATACCTATTCTGTGCCATTATATGTTGGAAGCACCAAATTTGCCTGTTTTTTTAATATTTACAGTGGGTTGCAAATAAGAAATTTCCTTGAATATTGGAAGAGAATTTAAACATTGGACCATTAAACAGTGCTGAAGCTATGTCTCAAAACATGAAGAACAATAAGGTTCCTGATGTCAAACTCTGGCTCAGAAAGCAGATTATGGATGATCAAGTACATGGTTTAACACACACACACACACATATACACACACGCACACACAGGTACACACCAAATTACAGTTCTCTCAGGACTATTAATAATAAAACCTTTCAACCTTATAAAAAATTTAAAACTACTTGATAGTTTAAATAGGTTCCTCTGTTTGAATGCTTTGTCTTGCCCTGTTAGTGGAACTGTTTTAGAAGGATTAGCAAAGGTGGCCTTGTTGAAGTAGTTGCAGCAATGCTGGAGGAGGTGTGTCTCTCTTTTTGCATGCTATTTTCTCATTAGATGTGAGCTCTCAGCTACTTCTTCAGTACCATGTCTGTCATCCCCAAACTTCTGTCTGCCACTGGTATGGAAAGTTCTTCCATCTATGTGGTGCTTTTATTGGTTAATAAAGAAGTTGCTTTTGGCCAATGGCTTAACAGAGTAAAGAGAGGCTGAAATATATATAGAGAGAGACTAGACAAAGTCAGTGAGTAGCCATGGAACCAAGGCAGACAGATATGCTGGAACCTTGCCGGTAAGCCACAGTCATGTGGCGATACACAGATTAATAGAAATGGGTTAATCCAAAGATAAAAGAGCTAGCTAGAAGATAGTGGACTACCCCTTTGAAATTGTAAGCAAGCCCTTAGTTAAATGTATTCTTCTATAAATTGCCTTGGTCATGTAGGACAGATTTAAGAAATAAAATTACAGTAAAAACAATGATCCTACATGTAAGCATGTCATAGTTTCTATTCTAGCTCTCAGGGACTAGGAAAAGGACGAGCACCCTTTTTGCTACAGTGATATATTCTAGAAGAATTTCGGAGACGAACTGCTGCATTGCAGTTTTGGCAAACTTGCAAAGCTGCTTCCTTCTCCAGTGTTAACTCCACAAACCTCTGCTCGGGAACTCACCAGGAAAAATTCTTAATTTTACTTGCTTGTCTTTTATTTTCCCTGTCATTCCTCTACAGCAAAATAAAGTATAAAACACAAATGAGTTGTATAAATTATATTTGGCTTTGACACATGTATTTAGAAAAAAACACTGTACTTACTCCAAGATATATTTTATTTCCTCATACATTTTATGAAAAGGTATGTTCCTTATTGCTACTTTTAACAATTTTAAATTCTGTCTGTTTTACAATCAAATAAAATTATGTGTAACAAGTGTTTTATTTACTGTGCTATTGCTGTGAAGAAACAGCATGACCATAGACAGAAGTTCTTCCCATACCTTTCTATTCTGTGATTCTGTGCTGGGTTTGGCTTCCTTCCAAGAGGCCCATGCATGTTGCTATGAGATCTAAATAATCTAGTCAAAAAATCATACCTGTCATCTTTTTCAAGTAACATGTCTTCATGGTTATAAAATATTAAATAGTCAAAAACTTTTTTATTACAAATCAATTAACCAGGGCTCACAGAAAAAAACCAACATTCAGGAAGCTGTCTGGGTATGAAGTAAGTTTCTGCATGTATATTATAGTTTTGCAGCTTGATCTTCTTATGGGATAACTAACAGTGGGATTGGGGGTGTCTCTGACTCTTGCCTTTTATTGGGATCATTTTTCTCTTACTGGCTTACCTCATCCAGCCTTAATATAGGGGATGTTTCTAGTCTTATTGCCACTTGATATGCCATGTTTGGTTGATACCCAGAGAGGACTGCCCTTTTCTGAATAGCAACAGAGGAGGAGTGGATCTCAGAGAGACGGGAGGTGTGGGGAGGGACGGGGAAGAGATGATGGAAGGACATACATGAAAGAAGATATAAAAAATTCTTACTGCACTTACCTTCTGATTTCAAAACAAAGGAAACCATTACTGCAGAGTTATTTTAGAAAATACAGACCATTACAGGTATTTGAGCTTCTAAGAAGCTAGCTGCTGTGCTAGGAGATGCAACTGGAATTAAAACCACTGAAGCAGAGAGGGGAACATCTGTGCTGACCTCTCTAAACCTGACCTTTTTTAGTATTTATATCTACCTTACTCAGCAACAGGCCAACAAATAAACAAATACATTCATAAATGCCTAATAAAAAATAATAATGTCTGATGGAGAATCATCACAGGGCTCAGGCTATCAGGCTAGAGGGATGAAGCCGAAAGGGAAAGAATTCTGAGGAGGGAACACAGAAACACCTGATGTGATTTCACGTCATTGGGGAAAAACACAACTAACTCCATAGTATGTGCTCTATAGCTCAATAGACACAGTATCTGACGTTAAACAAGTATTTTTCCATTATACAGCTGTGGGCTTTACATTTTCCAAACCGCAGTGTGTCACTGATAAGAACAGTCATACTGTTTCACCAACCTTCCCTTTTGTAACAAGTTTATGGAGTTTGCTAAGATCCACCTTATCTCCCCAATATAGAAACTACAATGTTTGGGCCGTAGGCTTTCTTGCAGCCTGAGCATCAGAGGATGGCAGGAGGTTAGGGACTCTACCAATTACATGCCCTTAAGCATCCAGAAGGAACAGAAATGGTCAGGAGGAAGACAGACACAAACAACTTCAGGCTCAGGCATCAGCACTTGTGAATTTTTGCTCATGATAAGGGAAATACTTGATAGACTGGGGCAGAAGCAGATGCTGAAGCTTGTGCTCATGGTAACAATGCAAAAACTTCTGAAGTCCACTGGACACTGTCCTCACTGGAGCAGTAAATGGAAAGACAATGATGACCTCTGTCAATTCTTCAAAGCATATTTGGGTACCATTCCTAGAAATCTTGCCTCAAGTACATTTCTTTGCCTCTCTAGATATTCAGATGTAACAACCCGTTTATTTATAGCCTTCCTTTTGTACATTTTCTTTTTCTGCATCAACTACAAGTTTCCTTGAAATTAAAGATTAGGATAAATTGAAGAATGTCGCTTTATAGACGTGAGCACAGGCATGGAATCCTTGAGCATGAACAAATAAGAATATAAATGTGAGTATGAATTTATGATGTGATTTCTCATAATATGTGTACATAATTGTACACATGTGTATGCCAGTAATTATCAATGCCATTGATTTTCTGTTGCACAGTAAACAGAGAAACACTTTATAAACACACTTGATTAACAGTCATACAGAATCAGTTATGAATAGGAAATCAGATAGTTCTAGGAAAATTTATTGGAGACATGAAGCCACATTTTTCTTCATTAAGAACTTAGCACCTGTTAAAAATAAATATAAAATTTAGTCAGGCAAAATTAACTCTCCTTTTTCATGTCTTATTATGGAAACATATTTTCAGAAACAATATTTTTCTATGTTCTATATCTGTGTCCCAATAAATTACCAGTGATATAATGATAGACTGACAAACCAATAAACATAAAACTTAAGAAAGAAATTCAAAAATATTATCTATACATAAATTCAGTGTGTATATGGATGAACATGTGCGCCATAAGAGAAACCAAAAGTTATATTGGTCTGCCATAGCCACAGATTATCTTGTTTTTCCTGTACATTAGGATTATTTTAAAACATGATTTATTCACCAAATAAAAGTAACAGAATACATATGTATATATGTTTTTATTTTAACGCAGGGCAATTCCAATTTTTTTTGAGTAAATATGATTGCTAAATCCCACATGGCTTGGTCATAGAAAACCGAATGGAGTTGCAAGGGAATGAAGAAAGAACAACCACACTGACACAGAAAGCTGGGGTCTGGTAAGGTTTGCTTTCTGTGATGGAGTAGCACTACCTGTACAACAAGTCACAACCTCAGTGCTTGTATGATATGCAGCTTGACATGGAAGGGTTAACTAGTCTGTGAAGGAGACTCCCTGAAGGAGGAAGCCGCCACTGCTGGTTTACTATAACCAATGAGGTTACCATCAGCATGGATCAGAGGAAGGTTTTGCCATTGCCTCTGAGCCTCCCCCAGAGGAAGGCTTTTCAGTTCCCATAAGACTGATGAATTTCTTGGTTATATACTCACGTCTAAAGAGACCTAGCATCTATAAATGCAAGTGAGAAACAGCAAGGTTTATCAAACTGTGTAAACTTTTCAAAGGGTAGTGTCTCAGGGTGAAAATTAAGTATCATTTGGTATTATATTATTCCAATATTTTGTAAAATACTGCATTAAACTGCTGTGCATATTGGAAAGTATCAATTAATTTCTAGAAACTACTGTTTGTTTTAAATTCAAAAAAAAAGGATTTTAAGGCTGGGAGATGATGCATTCTGTTAAGTCCTTTCTTTTCTCTTTGATCGAAAATCGTTTCTTTTCTTTTACCTTATATCTGATTACAGTTTTCTCTTTAATCCTCTCAGTTCCTCCCTATCTTTCCTCCAATCTGGATCTCTTTTTGTCTATTATTAGAAAATAACAGGATTCTAATAAATAACAACAAAATGTAACAAAATAAAATATAGTAAGTTAAAGCAACGATCATCACATTGAAGTTGTTAAGGCAAAATAACAGACAAAAAAAGCCCAAGAGGAGGCACAAGAGTCAGAGACCCACTCATTCCACACACTCAGAAATCCCATAAAAAAATCTGAAATCCATAATATGTATATAAAGGACCTAGTGCAGACCCCTGTAGGTCTTGTGCTTGCTGCTTCAGGTGCTATGAGCTCATGTGAGCTTTGTTCAGGTGATTTAGAGGGCCTTGTTCTCTGGTGTCCTCCATCCCTTCTGGTTCTTACTCTCTTTCTGCCTCCTCTTAGGCAGCAGGCAGCATTCCCTGAGCTCCGAGAGGAGGGATTTAATGGAGACATCTCATGTAGAGGTGAGTCTTCCAAAGATTCTCAGTTTTGTGTAATGTATGTCTGGGGGTCTCTGTATTTGTATTTGTATTTGCTGAAGAAGAATCATCTTTGATTAAGGCTGAATATGGCACTGATCTATGAGTATAGCAGAAGATTCTTAGGAATATCATTTTATGACTTTGTTTTGTTTTTAAGACCAGAATTGTTTGGTGTTATCTTAGGCCTCTGGGCTGCCTTGTCCAGGGTTTTCAGTCACCCAAGTAGTGTCAGCTCTGGGTTCCATCTCATAGAGTGCACCTTAGTAAAATCAAACATTGACTGCTTACTGCCACAATCTTTGTACCCTAGTTCTCTGTGTCCTGGTACTGTGGCTTTCTATCTTTGTAATTCTGCAACCGTTTAATACACTCCCTAATATTTTTGTGATATTCAACAATGAAATTATCTTGCTACCGTTATGAATTGTAATGTAAATATCTGATTTGTACGATATCGGATGTGTGTCTCTCCACAGGTGGAGAACTAGAGACTACTATATTTTGCAGGCAGGACAGCATGACAGACCAAATGTTTCGCTGGATTAATGTTTATGTTTCTTTTTTGATAGCCTACAGAGTATCTCCCTGTACCAAAGACACTACAATATATGGGTTATGGTGTTATGTAAAGACCAGTTCTACCTCTTCAAGTTCAGTAAGTTGTGTAGGTGTTGTCTTTAGCAGTAGGGTCTCGCTGTCAGTTTATGGAGAGCAACCTATTTTCTTGGTAGCAACTCAACTGGAAGTAACCCAGTTCAGGAAGCTCCACTTGGTGATAAGAAGAGATGGCCAATTGGTACTCTGTCTCCCCATTATTTGGTGACTTTATTAGTATCACCTTATATTTTAGGAAATTTCCACTATACTGTTCTCTCCCCTTAGTCCCTGCCTCTAATTGCCCTCTCTTCTTCCCTTACCCAACTGATCCTTCTGTTTCAACCCTGCCCTCAGTCCGCCCACAATATCTATTCTCTTTTCACCTCTCAGGGAGATCCCTGCATACCTCTAGACCTTTTCTCTAGGCCTACCCTCTCTAGGTCTATGGACTATAACTTGATAATAATTTATTTATTGGTTAAATTCCAACTGAGTAATAAGTTATTGTTTTAATGAATCACATATTCTTTATCCTTTCTTCTGTTAATGAACATCTAAGGAATTGTTTCCAATTTCTAGCTATTATACATCAAGCAGCAATAAACATGGCCAAGAAAAAGACCTTGTAGTAGGATGCAGTGTCCTTTGGGTACATGCTCAAGAGTGCTATAGATTGATCTTGAGATAGATTGATTGCTAACTTTTGGAGGAACCACCACACTGATATACATAGTAGCTGTACACATAAAAAACAAGTACAGCAGAAGCACATGCCTATAATCCAAGAATTTGAGAATTAGAGGTAAGTTGAAATGAAGGAACTTCAATACAAGAGCACAGCAGAATAGCATATGAACTGCAACCCTTTCTCTATCATACTCACTTTCAGGTAAAGGATAAAGAAATAAAAAGAAAACTTGAATTCTTAGATTTACATTAGTAAAGTTTTCTAAGTTTCCTGTCTTGATATAATCAATTGCCTTGGTTCCAGGAATATCTGAACTCTGATTTTGTCATTCCATTGGCCATTGGAGAGTATCTTCTGAATCTGAACTATCACACTCAACGTTAGACTGTAGCTTATTACAGCCCTCTAAGGCTGTGATCTTAAGCCTGGGGGGCCTCACCAGTCTCTCAGTGGTTGATGTATTCAGACTAAAGTCAGGTGATTCAAATGTTCAAATCAAGACAATGTTGGAAGGATATAGAGCTCCTACCTATAAGGAGAGAAAAAGATCCGTGTGTGAGATGTTGCTATTCCGTTTTCTCCTTGCTTTTGAATGCTTTTACATTATTAAAATAAATTTTTACAATTGCCATGAAGGGTTTTGTTTTGTCTCCAAATTGCATCCTTACTATATTGTGAGTTCCCTTTAATTTTCTCTAGTGTGAGAAAAGGTCATGTGAATTTTAATAGCTGTTAATTCTTTGTGAATTTTAATGACTGTTAATTCCTATGACAGGTTTTGTTTATTGCAGAGCCACACATTGTACATAGGTTAGGTTTTTTGTTTGTTTCCTTGTTTATCAGGTTGATATATTTTGGGTCATCAGAGAGAAGAGAACCTCTTGAGAAAATGACTCCACATGATGTGGCTGCAGGCAAGCCTGTAAGGCTTTTTCCCCATTGGTTATTGATGTGGGAGGGACTAGTACTGGGCTGGTGGTCTGAGTGCTCTGAGAAAGCAGGCTAAGCAAGCTACTAGGAGTTAGTCAGTAAGCAGCACTCTCCACGGCCTCTGCATCAGCTCCTGCCTCCAGGATTCTGCTTTGCTTTAGTTACTACCCTGACTTCCTTCCATGATGAACTGTGATATAGAACTATAAAACAAACAAAACTTTATCCCAAAGTTGCTTTTGACTGTGGTGTTTCATCATAACAATAGGCTCATCCACTAAACCTCACCTAGTTCCTGTTCCCTTGTACTACAGAGGAAAGATTCCCCTTAGCTGCTTCCTCTTCAGGCTGAAAACATCCTCACACTTTAATTCCATCTTTCAGTCTCTACATATTAGACCACAAGCTTTAAATATTCACTGCATGCTCCTAGGATGCTTTTATCTAAACCATTCCACTCTGCGGACAACATTGAATTCACAAGGGGAGTGGTGTATAAGAGCCTTTCTCACCATGGCAGTCAGATGCTCCTTCTATTTTCCAGTCCACTCTTCATAACTGGGCTTTAGAGAGAATTTGCTAATCTCCAAGGTAGATAATTGGCTTATTCTTGTGATAAATTGTACAATATAGCCCCTAGTGTGATATCAATTATTAAGTGAAAACATATTTAAACTAATCATCTCATGCACCCAATTTTGTGTTCAAAATACAGTTCCATGTATTACAGTACTGCTTTTCCAGGGGATTATGGTTTTCTGGGAATTATAGCTAAAAACTGCTGAAATGGGGTCACATCCTAGAGAGATAATAGAATATATATATATATATATATATATATATATATATATATCATGGAGATTGCTGTTACAGTAATAAGTATATGAACAATAATAAAATTTATCACTGTGTTTGACAAAGGTAAAAGTTTCTCTGATTTTTTTCTAGATGCCAAACCTTTGTTCTGGGTTTATTTTGCTGAGGCAAGAGAGGGCAGAAGTAATATTTTATTCTGCATTACTATAAACACCACTTCTCAGATGTCACAATGCAATATACTCAAGAAAGAACAATGTGTTCCTGCAAGAAAAATTAACTAAGGAATAGGGCATGCTACTATGGCTCAGATGTAGAAATTTAGGTATATATGCTCATACAACTTACATGGTCTAAAATAATCAACCCACCTCTGATTATTATTTTCCACTCAGGAAAACAAATTTTCCTTGACTTAAGTGAAAGCATAAAAATATTTCTCATTAGATTATTCAAGAACTCGTATGGCAGCAAGACTATTATATGTACTTACATTTTAGTTCAGAACAAATAAAGACAACAGGATCTTTATAAATTTTGACATAGTGGTCTTATTTTTTTATAGATATGTAATTTACATACCACACTATTCATCTTTAAAAATACAAGTTAGAAATTTAAAGTTTTTAGTATTTTTTCTTTGTGATTATAATACTTAACATCATTTTCTCCTTTCTATTTCCACCCCCAAAATCCTCCCACATCTTTCTCTTTGTTCTCTTTAAATTTAATTGCCTATTTTAATTGATTGTTGTTACATGCTTGTGTGTATATGCATAAACCTGCTCAGTCTGTATAATGTTACTATTATTGTAAAACTTTAAGAAAATTCTGAAGCCATTTCTGAACCCTCTCAGTACTTCCCCTCCTCCCCTGGGAACCAAGGACCTAACAGCTACACATGCACGTACTGAGATGTTGGGAACTTTCCATCTCCCTGAATAGGGGCAAGATAACCCTTAGGTGTTGACTCAGTTACTGATGTTTTGACTCAGGCCCTGGGAAAGGGGCAAAGTGACGCTCAGATGTTTCCCCCTTACCTCATCTGATCTGGCAACCACTCTCCAGCCAATTATTGGTAATAGCCCTTTTGAATAAGCCAATCATAATAGTTAAAGAACAACCCCCAGACACCCCCCTTCCTTCTGTGGGTTTTCCCTTTAAAAATAGCCTGACCCAACTATTCGGGGTCTTCCTAGCCTCCCGAATGCTAGGAAGGGAAGACCCTGTCATGACAGAATTAATAAAATCCTCATGTTTTTACATCAGCTGTGGTGTGAAGAGTGGTCTCTGGGGGCGTCTCCTTCTTGGTGGTTGGACTCTAGGGTCCAACAATTATATGTGTTTTCACAGTGACCATTTTGTTTTGGTTAACAAATTGCTGAGTTCCGCCCCAGAGAAGACTATTTCTCCCTCTCTCACATCCCTTAATTGCTTGTAGTTCTTTAGGTAGGGTTGAGTTATCAGGCACTTCCCCCTATCTACTTTGGCATGTCAATTGTTCTGTACAACTCTTGTTTGAGCAATCATGCCGGTGAGATTTTTCTGGATGCAAGTTTCTGGCATTCCTCAGAGACACAGCTTCACAGACAATGCCTTGATCCTCTGGATCTTAGACTTTCCACCATTCTTCCATAATGCTCTGTGAGTCTTGGAAGAGGGAGTTCTTTTACAGATATATCCATTGGGACTGAACTCCACAACTGATTTTAATAGGCTGTGATTTTCTGTAGCTGTCTCCACCTATTGCAAAGAGTAGTTTCCTTGAGAGAGGTAAGGACTACACTTATATGTGGGTATAAAGTCAAATATTTATGTTATAGTAGGGGATTATACCATTTAAATAAAATAGCAATTGTTGGTTTTCTACCACCATCCCTGATTTAGTTAGCTAAAGTAAACTACTAGCCCCGGGTAGTTGGCTAGGTTTCCAGTACTGCACATGTTTTCCTGCCTTGGGTGCAGGTCTTACATCTAATTAGAAAGCAGTTAGTTTCCACCAAGTCTGTGTACTGTTACTTCACCATTAGGATTACTGCACTATACTTATTGTTTATGTGGTTCACAGGTGGAGAGCATTTTGTAGATGTAACCACTGGTATTGGGCTCCACCACTCTACATATTGATTGGTTGTGATTTTTCTACAATGATAAGCTTCCTTGATGAGGGGTGATGACTACATTTATATATGTGTCTGGGGACAAATGTTTACAGGTTGTCTTTAGCTATGTACTTAATTATGCTGATTTAGTAACTTAGTGGTGTAACTTCTGCTCTGATAACCATGATTTAACTAGCACTGATTAGTTAGCTATGTTTCCGGCATCAGGTTTCGTATGGATTCTGTTGAGTAGATCTCAACCCCTATTAGAGAGCCATTGGTTACCACTTAGGTATGTATGCACTACTTACTTGTATGCACTTGTATAGTAACCTGTTATACAGGTCATTGATACACTTCTGGAGAATCCTCGCAGGGAAGAACTGTTGGCTTTCTTCCTCCTTTGTAAACCTGCATGGATATTTCTGGTACTGTGAAAGCTAGTCCTCAGAGAAGCAGCATTCACGTCAGTTTAAAGTAAGGTTCCTCTGAGTTCTGTGAATGAATGAATGATGTGTTTCACAGTAGGGAATTAACCTTACGCCTCTGGTCAGGAGGAACTAAGGGTAATAGCAATAAGCTGTAATTTTTGAAAATTTCTTGAACAACCCTGGCTAACAACTCAAAGAAGGGTTTCTCATGCCCAATGCTGGCTTTTTATATGGTCTTTGAGAAATCATTATCAGCCCAAATGAGAAAATTTCACTACAACTAAGTGTATTTATTGGACTATGCAGATTTGCTTGTGTTATAGAGTTTTGTGGTGAATAGTTAATTTGTGATTTTTATGACTTTTCCAATCATATTATTAATCCTCTTCTCCCTTCTTTTGTGTTCATCTCCCTTTCTCTCCCTAAGTCAGGGTCTCCCTTTATCTCTAGAGTACAAACTTGTACTTTGCTGCTTTCTTCTCTTTTGCTCTCCAAACCCCTTACTTTGTAAATGCTTTTTTTTTTTTTAAACTTTCTTTTTTTTTTTTTTTTTTTTTTTTTTTTTTTTTTTTTTTTTTTTTTTTTTTTTTTTTTTTTTTTTTTTTTTTTTTTTTTTTTTTTTTTTTTTTTTTTTTTTTTTTTTTTTTTTTTTTTTTTTTTTTTTTTTTTTTTTTGCTTACTTACTGATGATTTATTTACTTTCTTGCTTTCTGCAGTTATTCCACATCTGCAGATTGGGAGATAAGAGTCTTCCATAAGAAAGAACCCATGGCATTTGTTTTTCTGGGTCTGAAATATGATCATTTCTAGTACCATTTATTTACCTAGAAAGTTAATGTTTCATTTTTTTATTACAACTGTATTGTATTCCATAGTATATATGTACTATATTACCATTATCCATTTGTTAGTTAAGGACATTTAGGTTGTTTCAATTTCTTAGTTTTGGAAATAGAGTAACAATGAACATAACTGAGTAAGTATTTGTGAAGTAGTTCTTTGGAAAAGTGCTCAAGAATAGTATAGCTAAGGCATGTAGTAGGTTTATTTTTAGACTTTTGAGAATTTTCTGACCTGATTTTCACAGGGTTGCGACACTTTCCAAATGTACCCAGCAGTGACTCTGGGTTCCTTTCCACTACACTGTTCCAGAATTTACTGCCACTTGTATTGTTGATCTTCGACATTCTTACTAGGGTAAACTGAAATCTTGAAGTCATTTTGGTTTTCATTTTCCTAATTGTTACGGATGATGAGCATTTTAGGGGATATTTTTTAGTTATTTTTTTTCTTCTCTTGAGAACTCACATTCAAATCAAAGTACTTTTTTGAGTAGGTCTTTTTCTCTCTCCTTCTCCTCCCGCTCCCTCCCCATCTCTCATCTTTTTAGTCTTTCATATATACTTGGTATCAATCCTCTGTCAGATGCATAGCTGGCAGATTTCCTCTGATTTTGTGACATTCCTCTTCACAAAGGTGATTGTTTCTTTAGCTGTACAGATTTTTTTTTTTTTTTTTTTTTTTTTTTTTTAGTTTTAAAAAGTCAATTGTTTGCCCTGCCAAATCCTGCCTCGAATTCAGGTCCTAGATAGGAGAGGGGCATTTGATGCAAAGAAGAGTCTGACCACAAGGTGAGTTTCCCACCAGTGATAACCCAGAATAGTTTGAGCTGTCTTTATTTATAGTTCAAACTCCAACATGTTTTTCCCAACCTCAGGTAAAAAACAATCATAGGCTTTTCAATTTTTAAATTAAAACAACTTTTAAACCAAAAACCACGTTCAGGATTTTGCTAGCTTGACTTAATATCAAGCCAGACACATCCCATCATTACAAAGTTTTAAAAAGACATACATAGCCACAATTCTCAAGAACAGTATTGTTCAAAACGTAACAAAGCATATTTGCAGAAATTGAAGTGATTTGCCATTAGTTGCTTGCATACAGTTAGCTTGTATATCCCTGTTTCCTTGTCCTACAAAAGGGCCCTGCATGCTTAAGCCTCTCTATAAAGGGGAACTTTGATAAGGCACTTTTTTTTCTTCATGCAATACCATTCTTAATGTTTTTCTTTTCCAGAATTGTGAGACATAGTTAATGTCCCCTGTGTTGCTTCCTTATATATATATCCATTAACTTTCATTGCCTCTGATCCTGTCAGTGCTGAAACAGAAAAGTTCCCAGGGTATGGAATAACAGCTGTTATTTCCAGATAAGAAACAACAAAGAATTTCAGCAGAGAGAAAAAAAAAGTGACGTTTCCAGCAATGATTATATCTGTCCCATGTGTAACTGACAGAGTGAAACTATTAACCACCAACAGAATCATGAACGTTATGAGAATGAAGAGAGCAGGCAGGCTGTAGGATGCCAGCAGTATTCTGCACTCTTCTGAGGTCCACTGATCTCTGCCAAGTGAGATATTATCTCCATGGACCTTCCCTTGTGGAGACCTATTGGACAAGCATCCACATGCTGACCCACAGCTAGGCCACACAGCTCCCAACTGTTTGAGTAAATGGAGACCTATTCAGAAAGTTCTTTCAGACATCTTTGTCTGGAAAACCATATTCTTCTTCTTTGTAATGTTTATTAAGATCTGGAATGGCCATCTCCCTGCAATGTTCTTTTTGATCATGGATTGTTTTGGTACCTGGGATCTTCTGTGCTTCCATATGAATTTTAGGATAGTTGTTTTCTTTTGGGTTCTTTGTTAGCTTTCTTTTCTATTTCTATGAAGAGCACAATGGGGATTTTGAATGAGATTAAACTAAATCTCTAAATAGCTATTGGTAGAGGGTGGTTTTTTTGTTTTGTTTTGTTTTGTTTTTTCCATATTGATTCTCCCAATCTTACAGCATGGTATGTTCACTTTTTAGTGTCTTTACATCTCTTTTTAGAGGTTTGATGTTTCACTTTAGAGGTCATTTAATATTTTGACTAGGTTTATTCAATGACTGTAGTGATATTTCATTCATGTTTTAGTAAATAAAACTTATCTGAATATTAGAAAGTAAAAACAGCCACCCTGGACAGGTTTATAGACTAGGCAGTGGTAACACACACCTTTAATTCTTGTAGTATTAATTTGCCGTGAAAACTAGCTGGTAGTGGTGCACACCTAAAACCCCAGCACTAGGAAGGCACATTAGACATGAGAAGGCAGCTTTCACACAGTCTCAGTCTGCAGTCAGTCTGCAGTTTCATGGAGGACAGGATCGCCCAGCCTTGGTGGAGGTAAGAGGTTGTGGGTGATTAATTTGCTTCTTTGATCTTCAGTTTGAACCATAATGTCTGTCTCTGGGATTTTATTCACTGTGCTACAAAGAATATTTAATTTGAGGCTGCTTGTTGGAAGTACATCAATGATCTCTTCTTCTTTACGACTTGTCTAAGTTGATTTATGTTGCACCACCTTGCTAATTTGTTTAGCATTTCTTGAAATTTGTGGATAGAAATCTCTAATGTAGTATGTCATCATCTGTAATTAAGGGCAACTTAATCTCTTTCCCTATTTTTATTTTACACTTTCTTTCTCTTGCCTTATTGCTGCAGTTAGTACTCCAAGAACAATATTGAAAAAATTGGGGATAGCTGCCATTACTGTCTCGTTCTTAACTTCAGTAGGTTTGCTTCAAGCTTTTTTTTTCCACTTAGGATGATGTTGGGTGTGGGTTTTATTATATATCAGGCATGTGCCCTATAGCCCTACTTTTTCTAGGTATTTTATCATGTTAGCATGTTGGATTTTTTAAAAAATGTTTTTCCTGTATCTACTGAGATTATCAAGTAATTTATGTTTTTAAGTCTACTTATGGCTTATTATTTTTACTGACTGTGTATATTGACCCACCACTGCGTTTCAGTGATAAAGCCACTTGGTCATGCGTACAATCATTTTATGTGTGTCTGTATTCTGTTTGTGTAGCACAATGCCTGCTTTATACTCTATGGTATGGTTCCTGAGTCAGGCAAGTGCCTGGAGATTGAAACACACGCAGACACACAGAGAGACACACATTCTTGGGTAACAGCAAGAACGCTCCCTTCATTGTTTGCCAGGGCAGGTTATATAGGCTCTCCTTGACCAATGGCCATGTCCTAACTCTCAGCTGCAAGCCCACCAGAAACCACTCCCCTGCCATCAGGAACTCCTGAGGGTCTCATGTTCAGAGCAGCTGCAAAATAAGTTGTTTTCTCAGAGCAGCTGTGAGCAGAGGAAAACAAGTTGTTTACTCTGGCAGGCAGGGAGTAACAGGAAATTCAGGATCTGGGTGGCCACAGTCTCCAATGAGTTTGCAAGTATTTTATTGAACATTTTGAATCCATATTCATCAGGAATATTGACATATAGTTTTCTTTTTTGTTGTTATGTCTTTACCTGATTTTGGTGTCAGAGTAATACTATCTTTATATAAGGAGTTTAGAAATGCTCCTCCCTGCTCTCTCTTATATATTTTAAGAAAGATTGGTCATACAAGCCAGAGTTTAAAATATATCTGCAAACATAACAACCAAAATGACTAACTTTCTTCCATTAAAATGCCTTTGGAGAAGTCTCTCTTCATATCTTTTAGTATTTTTCAAATTTGGTTGTGTTTTCATGATACTTAGAGCTATTTTGTACTCTGAAAAAACAGACATTTTATAGGTATGTGATTTTACGTTTTCTCACTTTGTAAAGTGTATTCAATTTTTTACCATAGCATCCTTTGAAGTAAATTATTAATTTTTATAATAACTAGTTGTCATTAATGCTGATTTTAAAAAGGACCAAATTCTAACATTTATCTTATTTATTATTTTACTTTCACAAATATTAACAACACTGCCCAAATCCCTATATTCACTTTTCTGTTCTACATATTTGACATTGTTTTTAGTTTTTTTTAACATATGTAGTTACAATTTACAGGGTCCTCCTGTAAGTTTTCATGGTGCTTTCCATTACTTTTCATCTCAGGATATTTCCAACTTCCCTTTTGACTTCTTTGGGTTGTATTTAATATTTAAAGTTGTGTATTTATTTATTTATATTTTTGTTTTCTTTCTCTTCAAAGAGGTTCTTGATATGTAATGAAATTGGGCTTTGTTCTTATGAGGAGTGCACATGTGTGGATGACAGGGTGTATGCTTGTACATGTCCAGGCACATACATATGTCCGATGTGTGTTTCTGGAGGCCGGAAGTCATTATCAAATATCTTTGTTTATCACCCACCCACCAACTTGTTTATTGAGACAGGACCAAATAACAGACCCTGGGTCTGACTTACTGGGTTAGAGTGGCTATCCTGCAAGTGTGGGAGCTCTTACTATCTCCAGTATTGGAGTGTTGGACTGCAGTTGCATACGACATACCCGACATTTGCATTAGTGCCGGGAAAGCCAAACTCAGGTCCTCATGATTTTCTACCAAGTTGTTTCCATTCTGAGGCCCAGAGAGCGTACACACTTTATGAATTACATATTTTACTAAGTTTAATGAGGTTCGTGGAAAGAAAGGGATTGTATTGCATGAATACCTATTTTATAGATAGTTGTTATTCTTCATGGCATTTACACTATGTCTACCAACTCTATATTTTCCTTAAATTTAAATAAAAAAATTATGATACCCTCCTGCTTCATTTTAATAGAGTCACCATGGTTGGTCTTCTCAGTACCTTTATTTTCAAATTATTTATTTTAAATCTACTATTAATAACTTACACTCACACTTCTTAATTTACAAGTTGCTTAAAACCATGCATGCCCAAAATCACAAATTGAAAATTTTTTCAAAGAAAACTTTATTTTGGAAGCCTTCCTTAGAAGACATCATTTTTTCCTTTGCTTATAAATATATACTTTTTAAAGAAAACACACTATCTTTTTTCATTATACATACCAATCCAAGTTCCCAATGTCTCCCCTTCTTCCATTCTATCCACATACCCTCCCAGCCCTCCCCCATCCAGTCCTCAGAGAGCGTAAGGCACAATGCTTTTGGGAAGGTCTGAGGCCCTCCCTACTATATCTAGGCTAAGCAAGGTATCCATCCAAAGAAAACAGGTTCCTAAGAAGACAGTATATGCAGTAGAGATACATCCTGGTGCCACTGCCAGTGGCTGCTCAGTCTACCCCAGCAATACAACTGTCACCCACATTCAGAGGGACTGGTTTGGTCCTGTGCTTATTCCTTCCCAGTCCTGCTGGAGTTGGTGAGCTCCAATTAGCTCAGGTAGACTGTTGCAGTGGGTATACCCATCATGGTCTTGACCTCTTTGCTCATATTCTCACTCCTACCACTCTTGAAATGGACATTGGGAGTTCAGTGCAGTGCACAAATGAGGGTCTTTGCCTCTGTTTCCAACAGTTTCTTGATGAAGGGTTTATGGTGATATTGAAGATACTCATCAGTCTAACTACAGAGCAAGTCAAGATTGGGCTCCCTCTTCTCTATTGCTTAGGGTCTTAGCTGGGGTCATCCTTGTGGATTCCTGGGAATTTCTTTAGAACCAGGTTTCTTGCTAATCCTGTAATGGTTCCCTCAATCAAAATATCTTTCCTTACTCTCATCTCTGTCCTTCCTCCATCTTGACTCTCCCATTCCCTCAAGTTCTCCTTACCCCTCCCCTTCCACCCTCCTTTCTCTGCTCACCCCCATGCTCCCAGTTTTGTCTGGATTACTTGTCTGCTTCCAATTTCCAGGTGTTTCTATATATGTTTTTCTTAGGGTTCACCATATTACTTAGCTTTTCTAGGATCATGAACTATAGGCTCAATATCCTTTGTTTATAACTAGTATCCACTTATGAGTGAGTACATACCATATTCATCTTTTTGGGTCTGTGTTACCTCACTTGGGATAGTGTTTTCTAATTCCATCCATTTGCATGGAAAATTCAAGATGTCATTGTTTTTTACTGCTGAGTAGTAATGTGTAAATGTGCCATATTGTCTTTATCCATTCTTTGGTTAAGGAGTATCTAGGTTGTTTCCAGGTTCCGGCTATTACAAATAAGAGACATCATATCTTAACACACAGTACACTGTAGAATATTTGCCTTTGTAATTGGTCAGTTGTTAGGGAGCCATTGTATGTGGTGACTTCCCAACAATATTAAAAATATTAAGCTTTGATAAAGAGTAGTTTTCATAATTGAAATTATTGTTATTACTGAAATTATATAGCCTTCACACTAGTATTACACTGAAAACTCAAAAGTTAACCCTTTAAATCTAGAATCCTATAATTACAACATTTTTAATAGAAAACTTATTTTTTCCATATAGTGTTCTGATCAGTTTCCCCTCTCTTATCTCACTACAGATCCTTCATATCCCCCAACCAATTCAACTCTACACCTTTTCTCCCTCTTTAGAAAGCAAATAGACACCGAAAAAAATAAAAACGAGAAAAGAACAACAAAAAAAACAAAGAGAAAAATAACAAGAGAAAAAGCAGGAGTAGCACACATGCAGACATACATGATCTGAAAAGCTAATCAGGGTTGGGCCTAGATAGCAGTGGGAAGGGAGATATCATGTGTTAAGATTTACTTCACCAGTTCTACTTTACAGCTGGAGCATCTAATATTTGGACATATAATTGATTAATCAAGCAATATGTAAATTATACACATATCCTTTTTGCAATGTCTGATACCTTTCTAGTCTCTAAAACATGTATGCAAATTGAGTCACTCCCATTTAAATTTCATTTTTACCTGTCTCTCTCTTCTGAATCTCCCTCTATGCTGGATGTGGGGGTGGAAAATGGAAAACTTCATGTTGGCTCATTGGGCCTGTGTGTGTGTGTGTGTGTGTGTGTGTGTGTGTGTGTCAGTGTGTGTTTGTGCATGTGCGTGTGTTTGCGTGTGCATGTGTGTATGTGGATGTGTGCATCTTCCCCAGATTGCTTAATCTCTGCTTGTCTGTCCCCATGTTTGCTTGCTTTTCCCTTCTCAACCTTTCTCTTAATCCTCTAGTGATAGTCTCACTTTTGCCGTTCTTTCAAGTGCCAACAATTATAATTCTCTGAAGAATGTTTGTCTTTGTAGTAACAACATTTAATGAGACAGCCTTCAATATTCTTTTTTTTACTAAGCTATGGGGCTTTTAAATCCTCTTTGAACATATTTAAATTGTTGCCATAAAGCTTTTTGCAAAGTCAAATCATGTGATCTGTGAGTTAGCAGTTTCTATTGAGAAATTGCTCTAGGATTTCTCCCCTCTATAAAATCGATACTTCTATTTTTTTGTGTGTCTTTTACTCCTCCCTGCATTTAAAATAAGATAGTGTATAAATTCAGGAGTGAGATTGTTACTACAAATGGCTATTCTTCTTTTTGTTGTTATACTTACTATGAGTTTTGGATGTTTAACTTTTTAAAAATTTCATGTAGATAGGTAGATAGATGGATAGATAGATAGATAGATAGATAGATAGATAGATAGATAGATAGATAGATAGATAGATGATAGATAGATAGATGGATGATAGATAAATATACTTTGCCTACATAATCTCTTCCCTTCCTGCTCCTCCCTCTAACCCCTACACTCTTCCTTTTGCTCCATCTGAAATTCATGGCCTGTTTTTGCTTGTAATTATTTTCTTGCTTCTTTTGTGACTTCTAGAAAAATACAAAACAGTATATTCTATGAAAATTCTAGAGTAACTAAATAGAGACTTTTAATAGTGACTATGTTGTTCTGAATGAAAATAGTTCCAATAAACTCTTAGGAGTTGGCATTATTGGAGATGTATTTTTTTGGAGAAATTGTGTCACTAGGGTGTAGGCTTTGTGGTTTCAAAAGCTCAAGACAGGTTTATTGGCTGACTGTCTTTTCCTTCTGCCTGAGGACCCAGATGTAAAACTCTCAGCTACCTCTCCAGCATCATGTGTGCCTGTGTACCACCATGATGATAATGAACTGAACCTCTAAACTGTAAAGCAGATCCAATTAAATTTTTTCCTTTATATATACTCCCATTGTTAGGAGGTCTTTGACCAAAACAAAATCCTGTTGAACACCTGTGATCCCTTCTAGAGCTAAGACTCTTGCCAATCCTAAAATGACTCCCTTAATGTAGATATCTTATTCCCTTCTCCAATATCCACCCTTCCTCCATCTCCACCCTCTCACTCCCCCAAGCTCTCCCCAGTCCACCCCTTTTCCCTTCTCTCTTCCTCTCTCCCTTTCACTCCCCCACCCCTACCTATGCCCCAACCCTATTCCCGTGCCTCCCCCTTTTGCCTGGCGATCTTGTTTGCTTCCAATTTCCAGGAGGATCTATATATGTTTTTCTTTGGGTTCACCTTACTATTTTGCTTCTCTAGGCTTGTGAGCTATAAGCTTAATGTTCTTTGTTTATGGCTAGGGTCCACTAATGAGTGAGTACATACCATAATCATCTTTTGGGTTTGGGATATCTCACTAAGGATAGTGTTTTCTATTTCCATCCATTTGCATGCAAATTTAAGGAAGTCACCCAGGCCAAGATAGAGGGGGAAGGGCCTTGGGCTTCCCACAGGGCAAGATACCCTGCCCCATCTCAAGGAAGGAGGGGGAGGGAGAAGGGTTAGTGGGGGAGCAGGAGGGGACTGGGAGAAGGAGAGGAAGTGTAAATTTTTTTGAATGAAAAATAAAAGAATTAAAAAAAAACAAAATCCTAATTAGGACAGTGGCTCTAATATAGGAAATGCAATCACTAATTTATAAAAGTCAGAAAAAGTATCTAAGTCTGTATTTATAGCAGGGAAATATACAATTTATTTTTTTATTGAGGTAAGATTTTGATTTCTATATTTAGGCTTTACTCAGTTGTAACTAAATTCATGACAATGGTATGGACCTAGGGGTTGAGAACTGGCTCAGTTGGCAAAATACTTTCTACACAAGCATGAAGACTGAGTTCAGATTCCTAGTAACCATGTGAAAGTCAGGAAGAACAGCATGAAGCTGTAACCCCAAAGCAAAAGTGGGTATAAAATGTTGGTCTGGATCCTCTGTAGCCAAACAATGATGAGCTCTAGGCTCAGTGAGTGAGAGACCTCATCTAAAAAGGAAGGAAGTGTACAGTAAATTAGAGAACTAAGGTTTATCTCCAGTTCCATTATGCACATGCACATAAAGTGTATCAGACACACATATTCTTATACACATGTGTGTGAGCATTTATATGTGTAAATATACACCAGGCTTCTCACATGCTCACACAATATGTGTCTGTTTATACAAGTCTTAATAATTTAATCCAAATGGAGCAGGTGGATATATTATTACATATACTAACACACATGGGTGTAAAATTCTACTGATCATTAGCTGTCCTCTGTTTCTAAATTTAAGATTCTATTGGTTCCTTTAATTGCTGAAATATTTGTTCCACTTTCTATTAATTGTGTGGCATATGATTTGAATAGCATGGTTACCTCCTTATCCTTAATATTAAAAAATTTTATGTTTCTTTTGTCACTGAAACCTCCAATTTATTTGTATAACCCAGGAAAATAATAAGTAATATGTATGTCATTGGTCAGTTTACAAAACTAATTAAGATTTGATTCAATGTATTTAGATTACTATAAAAGATGTTACATTTGTTTATGTTGCAGAATATTACTTTAACTATGTAAAAGTATACATTTGTTTATGCTGCATTTGTTTTACAATGTGAAGATGTGTTGCTTTACCTGCCTAAGGCACCTATTGCTCTAATAAAAATCTGAATAGCAAATAGTTAGGCAATAGAGAGATAGCCAGGACTGGTGGGCAGAGAGAATGAGAATAAGGAGCAATAGGAATTTAGGCTCAGGAGAGACAACAAAAGAGGAATTAAAAAAAGAGAGAGCAAGGAAGACTCCTTGGGACAGTAACCAGGAAACATCCATCCATCCAAACATGGGAGCAAAAAATGAAGTAGGACAGACATAATGAAAGCAAGGTCAAAAGCTCTGAAGCAAAATGTAGACTAAGAGCATAGATTAAATAAAGTTATAGGAGCTGGTGGGACAAGAGGAAGACAAGGCCAAGCATTCATAACTAATAATAAGTTTCTGTGCCATGATTTGAGAATGGGTTGGTGGCCCAGAGAAAGCCTGCTACATTTGGCGACAAACATGGAATATCACTTGTAATGAGTCTTTCTCTGTACCAGCAGCCTCCAAATAATGGTAGTCAGAACTTATTATCAATTATGGAAGCTCTTCCTTAGCTCTGGCTTGTCTCACTAGCTCGTATAACTTAATTAAACCTGCTATCTTCATCTACAATTTCCTTAGGACTTTTGACCTTTCTTTCATTATGTATGCCCTGCTTTTTTGCTTCTTCTATGTTTGGCTGGCTGGCCCCAGGTGTCTTCCTCTCTTTCTTTTTCTCATTCTCTCTTCTCTTCTATCATCACTCTTGATCCTAGATTCCTCCTCCTTCTCCTCTTCATTCTCCTCTTCCTCCTCCTCCTCTCTACCAGCCAGTTCTGCCTGTCTCTCTCCTATCTAGCTATTGGTCATTCAGCTTTTTGTTAGGCAATGCAGCATATCTTTACATTATTAAACAAATGCAACATAAACAAATTTAATACATCTTTATAGCTAAAATGGCATTCCACAGCACTGATGTAGCCAGTACAGGAAATTAGTAAAGTACAGCCTCAGTAGCAGTAGAAACCACAGCAAATTGGAGGTTCGAAGACCATGGGGCAGCCACCATCTACATCAGTAAGTGTGAAGTGGAGCCAGATTGAGTCTACTAGACAAGCTGTGTAGTTGGTAGATGGCAAAGCTGGAAAAGCAGAACTACATATAAATGGATGGCAGAGTTAGAAAAGTGGGGTTGGCAAAGGTCTTTGGATTCCAGGAGACTGTGAATGAGTCCCAGACATCAGGTAAAGAATTGTTTACAGTACTGATATTTTTTTATTATAACTGTGTCATGCTACATAGAAAATGAAAGTATATAACTTGCTATTTATTTGCAGAATTCCAGTTAAAAGACATTGTGTTTTTGAGGAGACCATGAATTATTAAAGTGTTGAATATTTTAAAGACTGTGAGACTTTTTAAGTTTTATTGTTTTATCCTGTGATATTAGTACGAGTCTTTGGTTTAATGCTGGCATCCTTTTGTATCAAATTTATAAGAGGTGGGCTTGTGATATATAATCCTGACAGCCTTACACACCTGTTATTGAGTAGCCTGATTTGAGGAATTATGATCTTCCTATTCGCCTATAGACATGTCTGTAAAAATATTTTCTTAATTTCTAACTAATATAGTAGGGCCCAACTCACAGTAGATGATACACTGCCAGTGTAACTAAGCAGGTGGTCCTGAAATGTCTAAGAAAGGTGGTTGAATTTGAGACTTAAAGTAAACCAGTAAGAAACATTCTTCCATAGGCTATGCTTCGGGTCCTCTTTCCATGTTCATACTCTGTATTCCTATTTTGTCTTCCCTTGAAGAACTATTACAACCTGTAAGTCAGTTTAAACATTTCCTCTTCCAAATTGCTCTTGGAAAGTGGTATAACACAGCCATACAAAGTGAACTAGAACAAGGGCCAAACATACATACTAATATAAAACCATGTTTACACCCTAAATCTAACTGACAAATGGTCCAAAAGTTATGAAGAGACTATTGACTGCTAGCAAGTGGGTCCACGTTGCCTATCGAATATCATTCAAGTTTCATACTCCATAGTCAAGTAGTCAATTTTCACTGAGCATATGACTTTGACTATTCTTTTCTATAAGGGCATCATTCATTCAATACTAGTGTATTTTCTATGATAGCATTATCTTATCTTGATTATAACTACAATGATCTTGCTTTCACAAACTGCTACGGATATTGGAGATATTTGTTTTGTATATTTCCTCAAAACAGTGTGTGGCTGAAGTTTTAATGTAACAGTTTTATCTAATATCTATTTCTTCTATGTCAGAAACATCTGTTCTGTTCCCTTTCTAGCTCCCATGCCTTCCACAATGCCCTAAACATATTGTCTAAGATAAACTTAAGAATTGTTTGGCTTTATCTTAATTTTTTGCAAACCTTGGGAAACTCTCCCTAGAACTGAAGTTTCAGGCATAAACTTTGATTTCCTTTAGAAACAAGCTTTTGTAAAATTATTGTCTGTGCATCATTAGTAACTGATATTTTCTTTCTTAAACTGTAAGTAAATATGTTATAAAGTCTGTATTTCAAAGTATGTTTTAGAATTAGTCCAGTTTAGATTATGAAAGTCAGAGTTCTGAGGTTGTCTTACTAAATAAAATATAAACAACTGTATTCACTAATGTCACTTTTCTGAGGTCTTATAATATGATTGGTTGCTGTATTCAGGAAAGAGAATTTTCAAAACTAATCTTTGACTTAATGGCTTATATATGATAAAATACATATTCTAGTGTTTTATTAGATAAAATACTTGTGTTCAAACATAATAAATTTTTGGTATAATGCCATGTAATGTTTTCGTTTAAAGATAGATAATGCTAAAATTTTTGCAATAAGAAGCATGTTTACTCTGAGGAGTAGATGGGGGTTGGGGTGGTGGACGGTGCAGGGAAGGAGGGGAGGAAGTGGGAACTAGGATTAGTATGTAAAATGAAAAAGGATATTTTTTAAATAAAAGAAAAAAAGAACCATTTTAATTGAACTGGCAAAATTATGGTATGATCAACAATTTCACATACCCAAGTATTGATCACCATAGTAGCCATCCAAGACCAATAGCCACAAGAGAGCAAAGACAGCTCTGACATTTAAATTTATTAATCAAGCTTTTTTTGATAAAATTTAAATGTACACATTCTAACAGATGGAAGGATGAAAAACGTAACAAAAATTGTTTTCAAAATCCATGCTATGACAATTTGAATTATTTCAGGAAAGAGAAATATTATATTTTCCAGCTGATTATTCACCTGAAGGGAAGTTTGCAATTCTGGGATAAAGGGGAGAGAAAAATTTACATGTAAAATGTGTGGAGTTCTTGTAAATACACTATGATCGAGGTAAATATGCTACAGGAATAAAAAAGAAAGAAAATTTTGAGTTTTAATTTGTAAATTTAAAAGATGTAAAATAGAACAAATGTAAATAGGTGATAAAATGAGGAAGTATCCATTAAAATGTAATGTGCAACAGGCCAAGTTCTAGTATGTTTCAAGCTGCAAATGTGAAGTTCTGGGCACTGTACATAAAAATGGCTACCATTATGACTTAAAGTAGGCATTTAATTCATTTCTGGTCAGCAGGAATGTATAAATCAATGACTGTATTGTGGTATCACAGGATACCTTTTACAATAGCAATGCAAAATTGGCAGAAGATGGCTCCTGATATAATGCTTTACCCTTTAACAGAGCTTTTGTTACTTATGTAAAATACACTGAAAGTAAATGTGGCATTAAAGAGTCTATGAAAGGATGCTTTATTATCAAAGAAAATGACATTAATTGAAATGATTCAGAAGTGAATAGAACAACTGGACACTTAATCTAGATTTTAGAAATTCCTTCTGTTTTAGTGAGCAATGATGTATATGAATTATCATCTGCAAAGGGTAAGAAATACATATTACTATAATACTTTCATTTTTACAAATTGTAATTCAGATATTTATACAATGACAATATATATGAAGTATATTAGAATTTATATTTTAGTTTTATACAATTATACTTTTATCATATGTTCTTATAAGAAGGGAGCATGACTGTCACCATGTCCTGCTTTAACTCTAGATAAAGACTGACACATGCTCTAGAAAGCACTGAAGAACATTTTAGTGCTGAGGTATAGTTCAACTCTCATGAGGTCTTAGATATATTCTTTTCCCATATTAAGTGTGTTTATAAAAGTTCATGCTTTCAATTATGTAATTTGTGATTATTTTTGACACAAATGTAACAGCTTTGACACTTTTACATGTTTTACATTGTTCTAAAAACATTTAACATTTTGTTTTATCAAACTGATGGATAAATGCTTTAAAAATTCATCTATTAGAAAATTCAAGAATACTGATTAGGAAATTTTAAATAATTAAATGTTGGTAAGAAGAATAGAATTAAATTAAATCAAATCATTAACATTCCTAGAACAAAATAATGAATTGGAAACAAATCAGTCTACTGATTGAGAGTAGTAATAGCTGGAGAAGAAGTTGTTAGACTTAATTTTCCTTGGAAGTATATAATTTATTCATACAACTCTTCCATCTCTCCATATTCCTTGTCTCCTCCTTTTCAACCTCTGGTGTATGATGCCCCTCTGTAGGATGTGATTATGTTTTATTAACATTGGTTAATAAAGCAGCTGCTTTGTTTGATTGCAGGGCAGAATATAGCAAGGTGGTAAATCCAAGCAGAGATAGAGGATGAAAGAAGGCAGAGTCAGAGCCACATCATGCAGCCACCAAAGAAGCAGGATGTAAGGTAATAAACCACATGTCTCATGGTAAAATAATAGAAATGTGTTAATTTAAGATATAAGAGATAGCTTATATGCCTGAGTCATCAGCCAAACAGTTTTGTAAATAATATAGTTTGTGTGATTATTTGGGTCAAGGTGACTGGGAAAATGAAAGCACAGTCTCCATTTACAACCCTCCATCCTTTTGCCAAACTGGGCTAAGTTTGAATTCACAATGGATCAGAGGTTGACCTTGAGTTTTGATCCTCTTGTCTCTATCACTCAGATAGTGGGATTACAGGAATATGCTAACATGCCTGGTTTATATATGGTGGTAGGTATCAAACTCACAGTTTCATTCATGATAGACAAGCATGTTATTAAAAATGATTAGACTTGTTATTGTAGAATTCACATGATAGAAAGCATAGATATAACATATACTTGAGAAACCTTAGTCACCTTGAATTACAGCTATAAATTTTGTCTCTCCTTTTAAATACGTCTTTATAACTTTAGTAATGCGTTGCCTCTGGTCTGTCTCCAAATATTTATATCTATCCAGGAACCACTGAAGCATGAGACTCAAGCAAAGTCTTTAAAAATTCCTCTACTAGGGGTTTGCTTGCTTATGTTTAGCATCCTGTAGCCACAGTTGTAAGCAAAAGGTAGATTAACTTGCTTCATGATAATTAACCCCCTCCTGAGCCATCTCCTTTGCTCCTTCTGAGATATAATCAGGAACTTTGCATGTATTTGGTCATCTTAGTCATTTCTCCCAAGCTAAATCTCTAACTGACTTAGGCAGTAGCTGTCTTTGACCATAAGAGAAAACATTCCAGGATAGGAAACAAACATGGCTTTGTAGGCAAGATTATATAAGTCCCGAAGAACAAATTTTAAAATGTCCAAGCTGGAGAATAATTAGTATTTCATGTCTGACATGAAATTCTTAAACATTTTAGTTTTGAATTTGAATTGTCTTAACAAAAGTTAAAGGATTTATGGAAAATACACAAATGTTTCGGGGTTTTTGTTTCCTCATGTTCTTAACACCCAGCTTCCATGCATGCTTCAGAGTAACTCAGCAGTGACTTCACTACCCTTGGATAACTGAGCTCTACTTGTTAAACACTTCCTGCATTTGCCTGGTGACCACTGCTTTCTTGCAGGATACAGGTAAGAGTTCTGTTAGACTCATGTGGAGGGGATATATATCACATCATTTTCATGAGTGGCAGCTGTCTCTGCTCTAGGGTGAGGTGCCAAGACATTTTCTATAGATAATTCCTCTATAAAAAGAATATGGCCTTTTCTTAGTTAAGGCATAAACCTGTCTGCATTGAGGTTGTGATCTTTAGGGGTCATCTATTGGCCATGAGTTGGCTCAGTGTGTCCATCGTAGATATTCTTTCTTACAGTTCAAGGCTTATGGTACATTTTTCTGAAGCTGACAGAGAAGAACTCTGCAGCAATTGGGACTATTGGCAAAGAGCAGACCATGAGAAACACTCCCAGAACCTTAGCAGGCAATATGAGCAAGTGAGCACCCACTGGCCAAAGCAGAATGACAAAAAGCTACCAATAATAATAAAAATAATGCATGCTGTGATAAAAATACAGTCCAAAAGAGAAAAGAAAAACCTTTTAGTAACAGTTTATCTTAAAAGTTGCAAAGAAATACTCATCTTTATTTTGTTCTAGACAATGTAAATTATGTAGTTGGAAACTTACACAATTATGAAAAAATGATGTTTTTTCTTTATCTTATAATTCTGGAATAGTGAGCTATATAGTGAACTCCTAAATCTCATTTAATTTCCATCTTTAGGATGTAACACAACATTCCTATAGGCACAAACAAAGGCTTACACAGATATCCAGTGTGAGTTATACAACTCATCTCTCCTTTTTATACTAATTGTGTCAACAAATGACTTTCCTAGCAAGAGACAGGGAGGTAAGTTATATAAAACATTTGCAAATGTAACTCATAATTAATCTAAAATACACTCTTTAAAATTGTTATGAAACAAAATAATTTATCCCACTGCAAAAAAATAAATTACATAATTCTTAAAACAATGGGAACTTCTCAATCCACACCAATTACCTTTTAAACTAGGATAGTACTTTGTAATGTCAAAACAAAACACTTTGATTCAAATATAAGATGTCTCAAAAAATCAACTTTTGAGGTTTTGTGAAACAACAATGTTAAATGATATCTGAGTCTATTATTTATTATATGAGGTTTTATATTTTCTTATATTATTTCTATAATTATGACTAGTATGTGAAAATTAGTACTACAGAACCCTTTCCCAACTTTTCATATTACTAAGGAAAATATCCCACAAAAACATGGAAGGAGCCAGTAAGAGAATTTGAGACGTCCTAGCCTTCAGGCTGCAACACGGGTATTGTTGGTCTTGTCTTTTAGCCCAGTTTGGAGTGAATTATGAGGGGGATAGCAACACAGAACTATTTGGAGAATGTGTGGTTTCTCCACTTGCAAAATTGCAACATTTATCTTTGTGAATAAGAAAACAGTTTTTAAACATATAATCAGATAAACTTCACTGAGACAGTAAAAAGGATGTCACAAGCATCCATGGAAGACTCAAAGATAGGAAAATACAAACTAGGAGTTTCCCTTAAGAACAGAACACTAAAATGTTATCTTAAAGGATTTTTTTTTACATAAATAGAGCAACCTATGAAGATGCTTTCCTGGGATTTGTCTCACCACTTTTAGCTTCTCTAGTATAGGAAAGCTTCTGTGGCCATGGTTTAAGGGGACCAAGCTCAGAACGTTAGCCACCTTGGGGTCACCTATGTGATGATTGCTTTGCAGTCATTCAGAATGCCAAATTACAGGCCAATGTCATCATCCATTTTTTAAAGGAAAGAATAGAGGCAATATGCAGCAGGGATAAAAGCCCCTAAGCCAGCCCCTGAAAAGAGGAAATAGAGAGCCATGAGAATAAAACATAAGCCGCGTTAAACACCCAAGGATGTTGGAGATGCAGGAACATGGACACCAGGTAATTCCCAAACTTCAAGTGGTATCATCCAAAGACCAATATCCTGGGGGATCACAAACACTAAGGAAAGCTGGGCCTGTTCAGTCTTATTAGAGATCTTAGTACAGTATGACATTCTCTGGAAGTTACAGAATTACAGGATTTATTATCTGTGTTGTCGTTTTCATTCTGGGCATTTTGCCATATCACCATTTCAGAATGGATACATCTCCCTGGACCATTATATCAAATCATTACATAATTTTCTATTTTGCTTTTATATGGACTCACAACTTTGAAATGCCCTTTAGTTAAGGAAAGGCTCTAAACTTAGACAAAGTTGAAATCTCTTCATACTTTTGTGCATTCTTGGACTAAATGAATTAAATGTATTTCTCTGGATGACATGGCAATGAACATTAGGACTGCAAGTTATTTTTTGAATCTGAGAAACCCCCTGCAGATGTTGTTTTGTAATATAGGTCCTAATCTGATACATTTGGGATGGACTGTAGAAATCTGTATCAGGCTCCCCATTAAATGAAGAATTTCCTCTACTACACCTCCTTCCATAGTGATCCCAGAAATAAAGGTACAGGTGAAACCACCAAAGCCATGGACCCACAGAAATGTTTTCTTCTTTAAAATATTTTGTCAAAAATTTTAGTCACAGCAAAGAAAGTATATTAATAAGCCCTACAATGGCTTGATGAATTAATAAGATAAAGTAATACAGGAAACTAATTGCTAGCAGAGTAATGGGTCAACAAATAAAATTCGCATAGTCTCAATATTTATCCATCGAATACAGATTAAATTTATCACATGTGTACTAATAAAAATGCAGTTTAAAATTTAACTTTACAGAACATCCAGATGCAATGAATGAGAGAAAGGAGGAGGGGAAAAGGGAGGAGGGAAAGAGGAAGAGAAGGGAATGGGGTAGAGTATAAAGATGGAAATTGGGAAAGAAAGAGGGAAAAGAGATGGAGAGAAAGAGAGACATGGAGAGACAGAGAGATAGAGAGAGAGAGGTTAGGAGAAATAGATAAATAGCATTAGTAGAAGAGAGTAAACTGCTAAGTGGTCCAATACATTTAAGCAAAATCATAACCAATTACTTTGTCTTGCATCATGTTGGATCCCATAGTTTCTTAGTAGAATGTGAAAGAGCAGAGGCACAAATAAACATCTTTTCTGTCCTATTCCATTCCTCCAGTGATTAGTGCTAACATTTGGTAGGCATTCACTCGCCCAGACATCCTGGTTGGATGTTTGGAAACTCCCAATCTCCTGGAATAATCCAAGTCAAGTAATTATCCTACCTCTATTACTATAGAAATGCTGTAGGAATTCCTACTGCCAGTAGCCTTTAAGTTACCCACCCACTTGTGCATGGCATCCTGTACTATATATGTCAAGGTAAAGCACACATTCAGCCTCTTTTCCCGCAGCAGTGTACCAGCCTAATTGTCCAGGAACTAGTTCTTGTAGACCAGCCTGGCCTTGAACTCACAGAGATCTTCCTGCCTCTGCCTCACAAGTGCTAAGATTAAAAGCATGCACCACGACTGTTCAATAACCTGAAAATGAGAATGACAAGACAATTTTCTTTTCTTTTCTTTAATGATAGTTTTATTATTTATTTAATAATTTCACATGATTCATCTTGATCATATTTACCACCTTCTCCAATTCCTCACAGATCTTCTTCCACCTCCCTGTTGACCAAACTTTATTCTCTCTCTCATCTCTTTCTCTCTTCCTCCCTCTTCCTCTTCCCACTTTTTTCATTATTGCTACACACACACACACACACACACACACACACACACACACACACACACACACACACAATGTGCATCTATTAAGTCCAATTAGTGTTTAATGTTGCGCATATATAGATGTTTTAAGGGGTAATACTATAGTATTGAATGACCAATTATGGGATTCATATCTAGGGAAGACTTTCTTTTCTGTTCTCATCAGTCATTATGTCTCTGCACCTCTGAATCTAGGGGTGGTTGCCTCATTGTATTTGCTTCATCCATTTTGTATATCAAGTACTATTTTAATGGTTCAAGTATTCTTTAGGCAACCACATTGCAGAGATTTTATGAGTACAGTTTTCCTGTCATATCTAGAAGACACAGCAGACTTCCTGGTCCTCTGAGGTATAAAATTTTTCTACATCCTTTTTCTCAATGTTTCCCGAGCCTTAGGTTTAATAAAATTGGCTATATATCTGAACAGAGAGTTTTCAAAAGAAAAAAATAAATAATAGTGGGATAGAATTAGCTCAAAGGGTGTTTAACTTCACTAGGTATGAAGGAAATACAAATCAAAACTACAGTGATATTTTATCTTATTCAATCAGATTGGATAGGATCCAGAAAATAATTTATAATAAATGATAGTGAGCATGTAGGTAACTCTCATTCATTGTTGGTGGGACTGTAAATTGGTATACCCACTGTGGAAATCAGTGTGGAGAAATCTCAGAAAGCAAAAACAGATTTATCATATGACCCAGCTATACAAATCCTTGGCATATGGCCAAAGAAGTTTCCATCCTACTTTACAGAAGCTTACTCAGCAATAATCATTGCTGCTCTCTAAAAAATAGCTACTAAATGGAAACAACCTAAATGCCCTTTCACTGATGAATGAATAATGAAAATGTCATACATATACTCAATGACATTCTATTCAATTGTAAAGAAGATTAAATTAATGAAATATATACATAACTGGAAGAAATTACAAAAATAATATGTTGAAAGGAAAACATTGAATGTTTTCTTAATTATAATTCTATGCTCCAAATCTTTAGATGTGAGTAAGTAACCATGAATAACCAGAGAAACAGGAAATTATACAAGAAACAAATGTGGTGGCAGGGGATGACAAGAGGCGATCAAAGAATGCAATAGCTCAAATAGTGGACATGCAAAAAGGAGTGGGAGGACTTCAAATAGAGGGAGGGCAACACAGAGGAAGAGGGATAAAATCATTTTAAGAATATTCAAAATAGTTCTAAGAAATCTTATTGCTTTATGTTTATCTGTATGTTTAAACATACTTTAAATGAAGAACATTTTAAATGCTATATAGAAATTATTAAACTTAATAACTATTTAAAAATTAAGACAACATCTTTCTTGGTCATGGTTCCTTGTTACCAGATTGTGATATTTAAGGCTAATACTTTTCTAAAGAAAGATGCGTTTCGTGGTTGGTTTTTGTCTGTTTGTTTGTTTTTGTTTGTGTCTGTGTGTGTTTCAACTTGACACTGGAATTATCTTCTAGATTCAACTGAGAAAAACAATAATTGAGAAAATATCTCTACTAGATTACCTCTAGGCAAATCTGTAGGGCATTTTCATGATTGAATATTTTGGTGGATGGGTCCAACTAACTCTGTGTAGTGCTATCCCTGGGAAGATAGCCTTATCACGTATAATAAAATAAATTGAACAAGCTAAGTGAAGAAAAATATTTAAAAAGCATTACCCCATGTCATCTCATTCAATTCCTGTCTCTAGGAGTCTACATTGAGTTTCTTCCTTGGCTTTCCTCCGTGGACCCTGCCCTGAGATATGTAAGCCAAATAAATCTTTTCCTGCCTAATGTGGTTTTGATCACTGTTTTAGCAGAACAAGAGAAATCTGAACTAAGACAATTGGTTAAAAAAAAAAAAAAACAGGGGTATATATTTTGGATATAGTTGCTTGATTCATGTCGAAAACCAAAAATAAAGAAAAAAATCAGCTTTAAACTAACCTGAAATTATCTCTTGTGGGAATGAAGTATGTCACCTAGAGGTCCCACACACTCTGAAACTTCTCTCTAATATGTTGAAAGGCTCTGGGTAAAGACAAAGAGTTGTTTGTGCATATCAACAAATTTTACTTCTTTTTATTTGAGAATTAAGACAGGATAATAGAAGAAAGAAGAACAAGAAGTAAACTCTAGATTGGTGTGAAATATTTTCTTTTTTATTAATAATTTTCATTTATTTATTTTTTTTCAAGTCCAAATGGATTAAAGACCTCAACATAAATCTAACCACACTGAACCTGATAGAAGAAAAAGTGGGAAGTAGCCTGCAGCACGTGGGCACTGGTGACCAGTTCTTATGTAAAACCCCAAGGGCACAGACAATAAGAGCAACAATGAACAAATGGGACCTCCTGAAACTGAGAAGCTTCTGTAAAGCAAAAGACA
>PVIU01003322.1:0-23365 GCA_004026605.1 Ondatra zibethicus | reverse complement strand
CTTTTCGAATGGCCAAAAGATACTTAAGGTCATGTTCAACTTCCTTAGCAATCAGGGAAATGCAGATCAAAACAACTTTGAGATACCATCTTACACCTGTCAGAATGGCCAAAATTTTCATTTATTTTACATATCAAAAATAGTTTTCTTTCCCTCCTCTCTTCACATTCCCTCTCCCTACCTTCTATCTATCTCCCATTCATTCCTCCTCGGTCCAGAAAAGAACAAGCTTCCCACGGGATTCAGCAAAGCATGTCATAGGTGTGAAACATTTTCTTTACAGAACTACTAAGAATGTTATAAGCAACATCTTTTAGACATTTGATTTATCATCAAGCCCTGTAGAATCTTCAAGTAATGATTTGAAAACCATTGGAGGTCTGAAGTTGAATATGAGACAATGTTCAAGAAATGTAGATACTGAGTACAAAGAACATGAGTACTAGAACAAAGAACATGAGTAAATGTACAAAGAACATGAGTACTAAAACAACATGAGAAATAACAGCAGATTTAATACAGAGATTAGAATGAGAAAAAATATATATTATCTACAAAGAAGGGGGATGTAAAATTTAAACATTAACAAAATTAAAATAATGACTTAGAAGGCTCAGAATAAAGTCATATTAGAGTGTAGGTGAAAAATAATGCAAGTGTGTGTGTGTAGATATGATTGTAATACCCCACAAGGAGACAGAAAGATCACAAATTTCATGCTGGCTCCACTACACAGATGGACTCTTTCTTAATTAAAAATTAAATGTTCAATATTCAGAGGTTGTGACAAGAGTGTACTTTTATGCTTAACTTTGAAAGAGAGCCTTATAGGTGATATAAAATTGTTACTGAAGATAATACCAAATCAGAAGCAAGTCACCCTTGACTTTCTCAGGCATAATTAAAATAAATCCATATCTTTCCATGTCTTTCTTTTGCCCCACTATATCATTGCCCACACTAAAAAGCTTACTGGTTTGGCAATGATTACCTCATTTTAATTTCCACACACTGCCAAAATGAATTGAAGGAGAAAAGTGGGTATCCTGAAGTATAGATAACATATGCAGTAATAATTTTAAACCAGGAATAACCAAGTATTTTATACATGTAAAAACATATCAAAATATTATTCACATCCAACTTTTCTGAACTCCATGTTATTGTTATGTATTTGCACGAATGAACATATGCATGTATGTATTTGAGTACTGAAAATGCAGAAATATTTCAGAGAAAAATTTAATTAAAATTGTTAAAATGATTAAAATGCGATGTCATAGTGACAATATGCTACCAAATTTATATAATATGTGCTAGCTTAATATGTGACCTATATAGTTGATTCATAAATTAAATATCACTGACTGACCCACAAAAAGTGATAAATTTATTCCCCCTTTCTCTCTTCCTTCATTTTTTCAAACAAAATGGATCATAAATGCTTAAATGTATTATTTATCTGTGAATATTTCTTGATTCACATAAGATAGTAGCTTAACCAAATCACTTGGAGCTTTTCATGAAAGTATTGATTGTATATTAATTATCCAGATATATAAATTGAAAAATTTCAATATAATTTAAGTGAAACACAGACATATTTAAAAATAGTATCCTTTGGGAGTTAAAAGCATACAATTAAACCTGTCAATAAAGGAGCAGTAAGCACATTCGCTAGCAAATGGTTTCCCAGATAATTTTCCATTATACATTGTTAAAGTGTTTTATTATAATACTGTCAGAGTTTGTGTTATATGTAATATGAATAATTTTGGATCCTTATGAAGTGTTGAGCAGCAGTAAGTAAAATTTAAGTAAAGGAATGTTAAGCACATGGAAACACAATATGCAAGACAATGAGAACTGATTGATTATAAGATTTGTAAAGTCAGAGACTTACAGAGTAATTAAGATTCTCCTGCATCTTATATTAACCCTGCCATCCTCCATACATTGGAGTTCATTTCTCATTCATATGATGATTGTAGAAAATGAGAGATTAAAACTGCAAAAATTGATGAAAGAGGAAAGTAGGTATTATAAAAATTGTTAAGCTCACCCAACTCCTTCAAGTCCCAAAGATAAACACATAGATCAGTACTCATGGTCTAATTTTGATTTTATTCCCAGGTACCACATACCCTGAACACTTCATGAATTTAGCCCAATGTTGCTAATTTTGTTCTTCTGACATCCAAAATAAAAGGAAATAAACATTCAACCAAGAGTTTGGCGCCATTAATGTTTTATTAATTTGTTAAAGTATTAATTAATGATTCTAAAAGTAGCTTGATATATTTAATGCTCTTTGTTAAAAGTATAAATATATACACATACCTCAAATGGACTCTTAGATGCATTTTATGTGTACATGTACAAACATTTTTGTAGTCAATGGTACATGATTTCCAAGGATCCTTATTTTTCTGTAATTCTTTCCATAGTGTTGAGGCCTCTGGAGCTTTCCCCCATCATCCTTAGCAAGTCATATCGCTTGTTCTTGTTCAAGTCATGCAATAATCACACAGGCTTCAATCATGTTTTTAAATATTAGTGACCTTGACTCTCCAGTCAAAACAAATGAACTAACTAAATAAATCAAGAAACAAGTTCTCTCCACCTGCTGTCCAAAAGAATCATATGTTAGCACCGAAGATAGGCACAGGATTAGAGCGAAGGAATAAACAAAATTATCCCAGTCAAATGTGTCCAGACAATAGAATATCTGACAAAATGGAATTCAAGTTAAGCTGATCAGAAATTATTAAAGAGGAGCACTTTAATCTAATCAAGGAAACAGTAAACCAAGCAAATATTATAATACTAAAGACATATGCCCTAAACTATGACATACCGAATTTTATAAAAAAATCATATACTAGTGAATTAAAGATATAGATTAACAACAACATAAGAATAGTAGGAGATTTCAATACCTCACTTACTAAAATACAGGTCATTTGGACAGAAAAAGCAATCAGAATTAATTCAATGCTCCACTTACTAAAAATGTCAGCATATTTGCTTAAAATAAGCATAAGACTTAACATCATAAATCATATGGACTTTACATATATCTGTAGAATATTATACTGAAACACCAAAAACACAGTTTCTGCTAAGGAGTACAAAGAAGATTTTCTGAAACACACTATTCTGTGGGACATAAAAAAGTTTTACAATTCAAAAGCATCAACCTCCCCACCGCCCCATATCCTATCTGACAACAATGCAATAAAACTTAAAATCAAGAGCAAACAAGTCTCTAGTAAGCACAAAATTCATGGAGATTAAACAACTCATTAGTGATTGATAAATGGGTCAAAGGAGAAATGATAGCTACAAGCACCTTCACTTCAAAATTCATAAAAAAGACAAATGAACAGCTTAATGATGCAGTTCAAAATAGAATTTAAAAAACAAAAACAATAAAAGTAAATAAATAAATTCAAACCCAGTAGTCATCAAGAAATTATAAAAGTCAGACAGGAATTAATGAGTTAATAAGAAATAAAACAACCTTAACAAACCAACGATTGTAAGAATTCATTCTGTGAGAAGATAAAGAGGGAAATACACTTGGCCCAACTAACCAAAAGCAAAAAAGAGAAAACAAATTACTAGAATGAGAAAAGATAAGGGATACTTTAGAACAGCCACCAAAGCAATTCAGAATATTATGAGGGAACATTTAAAAAAAATGTGTTCCACTGAATTAGAAAATCTAAAAGAGATGGACTAATTTCTCAATTCAGGCAAATCACCAAAGTTAAATAGAAGTAGAGAAGCTAAACAGATTCATAACCAATGAGGATATTGAAATAATGATAAATTCCTTCTTCTGGAAAAGTCCAGGGGAAGCTGGATAAACAGCAGACGTTGAAATTTCTGCAGCCAATCTCTAAACTACTATTTAAAATAGAAAAAGAAGGAGGAGTCCTCAACTCTGGGAAACTGGTGTCCTTCTAGTAACAAATCCATGTAAGGACACAACAACGAAAGCAGGAAAATACTGTTTATTAACCCCTGATGAACTAAAGTAAGATTTTTGTCTGTTTTCTACTCTTTCTTAATTTAGGGAGAATGTTGTTTTAGGTTCAAATTTCTTCATATCTTTGAGTTTTAGCTTTACATGTGGGTTATTTTATATATTAGTGTACAGAATATTATTTGCATCTCAAATCATCACGACATAATTATAGTTACTATGATATAAGTCAGTGAAAGTATATGAATCTTAATGTTTCCACTGCATTTTAATGTATTTTATGTGCTCAGATTAATGGTGATTGGAGTTACAATTTAAATCCAATTTGTCAATTGTTGCTGCTATTACATAAAAAAACTGCTTTAATAAAGTACCTTTACATGCTACTGCTTTGAAAAATTAACATTTCAGCTGTTTTTCGACACAGGGTTTCTCTAACAACTTGTAATAGCTTCTTTTGTTCCTTTTTGAAATATTTTTATATAAAAGTAAAAACTTTTGGAGTAAATTAAGTTTCACTTATTTTTCAATTTTTATATCTTTATTCATCTCTGTGGCTTTATTTATATCACCCATTTCTTTCATTCACAGTTCTAAATGACAAGTATCTAGATAACTACAGTTTTTATTGTTTTGAGGTATTTTTTTGCATATCTTATTTATTACAAGTTTGGTACAGGAAAGCATGTTGAATTTTATTAAATGCTTTTTTGTCCTCACTGTGCTAATGTGGGTTGCCATATATATCTGGTTTTATATGTTGAAACATCGTTTTTTCTAAGGAGTGGTGCGACTTGATGGGGATGAATGACCGTCTTCATGGATCACTGAGTTTGTGTAGACAGAGCTTTGTGTGAGATTTCTGTCTACTTGTTCATACAGAACAGTGACCATTCATTTTCTCGTACTGTCCTTATCTACTTTTTGTAACAAGATAATGTTGGCATAGCAAGATAGGTTTGAATGTATTCTCTCCCTTTCAGTTTGGTGGCAGAACGTGAGAAGGATTGATTATTCTTCATTTTTCACTAGATGATTACATAATTCACCTAAGCCATATGATCCCACAGATTTCTTGGAAAAATATGTAGATGTGTTCCAATTTCATTATTGATTTGAGATTTTCCATGTTTTAGGACTTTTTAGGCAAAAGATGTACATGTAAAAAACTGTAAAACACTAGTAATAGAAATAGAGGGAAAACAAATTAAAAGGAAGATCCTGTATTCTTGAAATGTGGGGAAATAATATTTGTAATATATTATGCTGCCTAAAGGCCTCTGTAGATTCAAAATAACCCATTAAAATTTCAATACTGTTTTCCTTTAGTTATTTATTTTATTTATTTTTCCTTAGTGTAAGAGAGAGAGACAGAGAAAGAGAGAAAGAATAAAGTAAATTGAAACTAGTTAGAGATATCAAAATATGTCATAAGTCCATTATCATTAAATGAGATGCTATCAATCAAGAATGGTGGAACAACCCCACATTTAGCATTCAGGAAGTTGATGCAAGACAATCACAAGTTTGAGGCCAATCTGGGCTACAATGTAAGAAATATTAAAACAAACAGACAAACAAGAAACCCAGCTCTCCCCAGCACACACATAAAACCAGAAGCATAACACTGTTATAAAGACAGATGCTTCAACCAATGGAATGAACGCAAAACTCAAAAAAATACACACATACAGCCAACTAACATTTTAAAGATGTTGACAAGAACATATAGAAAAAAGGATATTTATCTTTAGTAATTAGGGAAAAGCTTAATATCAGCATTCAGAATAATTAGATTATATTTCACAATATGCAAAATCAAAATGCATTTCAGTATTAAATAGATGACTTGAGACATAAGTCTATAAGATTGCTAGAATAAAAAACAGGAGAAATAACTTATTATATAAAATTGGCCAAGAGGTATTTAGACAAGAACTCAAAATTTAAAGATTAATTAATTCTTTTATATAAAATCAAAACCTTCTGAATGACACAATATCAGATTGAAGAGTCTGTGCAGCAAGGCAGAAAGTACTTGAAAATCAAAATTTAAGCTATTAATTTTCAAAATATGTAGGGAGCAAAATAAAATTTGACAAAAAATCTTTGGTTCAATTTAAATATACAAAAACATGACAGGTGTTTCTCTATTACAAATAGCTAACAGGCTCATAAACAAAATGCTTAGTAACATTATAAGGAGGAGAATGCAAAACAAAACCATTCTGTTTCACCCGTCAGAGTGTTTGTGATGATGAGAAAAAAACAGGTCCCCTAGTGTCCACTGATTGAAATCTAATTCGGTAAAGAAATTCTGGAAACTTAGAGCTGAAGGGATAAGTGGATATGTGCCAACATCCCCAACTGAGAAGCTATTTCCAACTAATAACCACTTGCAAATAAAAGTTTAGTTTTCTCAAAGGAGTCTCATTGGAACCAATGACTGGTAAGTATAGGCTGAATGCCTACCAATAGATGGCCAGCAGAAAATGAACTATCTAGCAGCTTTGGCAGCAGTTTCGTGTCTTATAATGTCTTATAATATCACACCGTTTTCATTATTTATTTTTAATCATACAACATATATTATAGTATGTATTTTTACATATATATTTGTATTTCCTTTTCTTTTCACCCTACAGCTCCTTTGCGCATATATATATATATATATTGCGCGCGCGTGCGAGAGAGAGAGAGAGAGAGAGAGAGAGAGAGAGCTTTTAGCTTAGTGTTTTTAATGGGATTTATGAGTGTACTAATGACTGGGTCTCTCTTTTTTGTGACATCTCTTGGGCTCTTGTTCTTCTATTACCTTTTCTGTCCTATTCTGCTGTGTTAGATTTTGTTTTATCTTTTATATAGTATAGTAAAGTGTTGTCTCTTAGAAGCCTGTCTGTTTTCTTTTTTATTATAATTTTTATTAAGTCTTTGTGTATTTCTCATCAAGAATCCCAATCCCCCTCATCTCCCCATCCCCTTTCTCCTCCCTTCTACCCCTGCAAATTTCCCCCAACACAAAATTTAAAAGTAAAACCAGAAAACCAAAATATAAAACACAACAAAACACGCAAATAGAAAAAAGTTAAATTAAATCATAATAACCCTCACATGGAAGTTGTAGTGTGGTCCAGCGAGACACACAGTACACCTTTTAGTTCACACATCTTTACTTGTAAGTATTCACTGCAATGAATCATTGGTCTGGTTCAAGGCCTCTGTCTTAGCCTATACCCTCAATACTGGGCCCTCACTTACACTATTCTTTGATATTCTATTGTTGCCTTATGTCAAAGCACCCACCTTATCTATGAACGGTTAGCACAAAGGAAGAGGCCTGCTTAATTTCTAATGAGAAATAGAACGGGTATAGATCTGATTGTGAACGATTTGTGGAGGAACTGGGAATGGTAGGGAGAGTAGTGTGTCACATGTATCAGAATATATCATGAAAGAAAAAGACCTACTTTTAATAAAAAGGAAAAGTAATAAAATTAAAGGAAAATAAATTTTAGAAAATAATATATAGGTCTCTTCAAAAGTTAGAAATCACTTTCTCATGCTCTGAACTTATATATCTGATAATCATCTACAGTACATCATTATCCACATTTAAGACAAAGAGCCAATGGGTTACAAAGGTATTATATGCATAATGCAATAGTATTTGGCTTTAAAAAGAAGGGATTTCTGCTGCTGGAAGTAACATGGCTGGATTAATCTGAGTTTACATCTGGTGAAACAAGTTAGACACAAAAGGATGAAAAACACACCTCTTCTACAGAAATACAATCTTAAAATTCTAAGCTTTGTAGAGCCATATGTTGGTAATTAGAGACTAATGACTGAAAACAGAAACGAAAACAAAAAAATGATACTAAACAAAGGATACAAAATATCAGTTATTTTTAACGAATAAGTTTGTCAGTACATTTCATATAGGGTGATAATTGTTAGGAGTACTGTCAACATTAAAATTACTAAGCAGATTTCTAATAACCCAGAAAAAAGCATTGTGAAAGATGTCTTTTAGTTTAATTTCAGCACCTCACATTGCATGCTTATATGGAGACATCATAGTATAACCCATGGGTATTTATAATCATGTTAGTTAAACATAATATAAACTAAAAGCAAGTTTAAAATGCTGCCATACCAGTTCTTTTTCTTGCATAAACTGAAACGCTTAAACTATGCTCTCTTTATCTGGTTAAAATGATAAAGAAAACTTTCAAATCATTTTCATACATCAAGACATACCTGTGGTTTTCACAAATTTTTCATAGTATTCTTTCATATACTTTACTGTATTTAACTTGATATATTTTTAAAGAACTGAATCCATATATTTTGGCATATGGCATACTATTAATCTCAGCACTTGGTGAGAGACAGGCAGAAGGTCTGTGAGTTAGAGGCTAGCCTGGGCTGTTGAGGATGATCTTGATACAAATATGCTAACACACAATAAACAACAATACCCTACTCCCAGGGTGATTTTGTGCATGATATGCATCCAGTTTACTCTGTGGTTTATCATGTCAGGCTGTTTCCCACATTTTCTCCCAGAGGAAACCTAGCATCAGGAAAGGAGTTTGTTAGCTAACTACCATACTCTTAATCAGAAACAGTTTTGTAAACTAATATTTTTGTCTTCAGGTTTCTAAGAAATGTTCTTGATGAAGTTTTAATAATAAAAACCCCAAGTCAGATAATATTAGGAGGTGAAAGCCTTAATGATCAGAAAAGGAGAACAGCCAGCTACTAGTTCTTATGTCTATGAAATTCTCAGACCAAATGGGGCATCTTGTCTCTACAAGTCCTCAGACTGAATACCTTAATACTTTGAACTTCTGTTTCCTCCTGTCTTATATTCCTCTCCCTACCCAGCCATATCTCCTCCTTTCTCTACCTCACTAGTGTTGGGCTGATGGTGTGTGACTCTTATGTACTGGGTTTAAACGTATGAGCCACCACCACCTATGTCTGTTTCTCTTTCAGACTGGATTGATCTAGTGTAGCCCAGGGAGGCCTTGAACTCACAGAGATCCTTCTGCCACTGCCTCCTGAGTGCTGGGATTAAAGGTGTGTGCCACCACTGCCTAGCCTCTATGGTGAACTAGTGGCTGTCTTCACCTAATGCTGATATATAAAAATAGAAAATTAATATATTAATTTTGCAGTTTGAAGATTTCAGCATATTTCAGGATATATGAATGATTCAGAGTCTCAAAGTATTACCAAATACATTTGTGAAGGTCAGTTATACCTGAAAACATGCAAAAAATAAAAATATTGCTACAAAATTAATTTTTCAAGTAAAAGGAATAGTTAACATGTTTTCAAACTAATTTTATATGAAAATCAAAACATTTACATGAAGTATATTAACCCTCATTATACAGATGCATGAATCAAAGTAGGATTGATTATATAACAAATCAGAGATTAAATAGATAGATAGATAGATATACACATCTATTCATCTATGTCTAGATATATCTGTGTTTTATTAAAAATAAAATCATTTGGATTATCATAAAAATATTCTCTGACTAGCTTGATTTCCAACAAGTATTCCAGTCTATCACACTTAAATATTTTCCTTTTTGCTTTTTTTGATCTTTATGTGGACTTTCTGTTGCTGTTAAAAGAGTAGGCTGTACTGTTTCTTTCCTTTGTTTTCTGTCCTGTCTCCACAAGTCCTCAATGTGTTCTTTAACAGTGTATTGCTAATACTGATGGGAGTGTAGGCATGTATAAATCTGATGTACACATGGAAGAAAAATTCATAAGGACTGATTGTTATTATTTCATTCTATATCAGTTGGGTAAAAAGTTCTCACAAGATTATCTGCGTGATTTGTTGTAACAAGTTTTAATAATCAGATATTAGAATTATCAACATAGAATTTTATTGATATGTTAAATTGAAGATATAGGACCAGTTATAATCACACAAATATGTGGTATATGGGATATAAAGCAATTAATGATAAGAGTTCTGCTGCTGCTACTACTATTGGTACTACCAATAATAATAATAAGTAGGTTTGGTTGCACAACCCATGTTGGCCTAGAAGTCGCAGCCTTGCTGTCTCTGCCTCTGACTCAAAGAATTACGGGTTCATAGCACTATGTACAGATCACTTAATGATAAGTTTTCCAGTGCATTTTCTTGTTTGATGAAAGGCTTATGTGTTGTGATTTGTAGAAGAAATTTGTCAGTGGGAAAACACTTTCATTTTTTTTCCCTTGACAAACATCAGTTTGTTGCTAAGCTAAGTGATATCAAAATGATCAGTCTCTGCTCTGCTGTGAGAGAGTTCTACTCAGTGATGAAGAGCAAAGCTTCTCTCAACTGCCAAAGCCACAGAGTCAGTAAAACACAGCATATTCTTTGTGTTCTCCTATTGTTTGTTTCTTAGTACAATTTTTTTTTTAGTACTCAAGGTCACTTAATCGAAACAATCTCCTTCACCTTGCACTGTGACTCTGTGTTTGATACAACAGTGTCTTCCAACTCTGCCTTACATTTCTTTAAAGTTACTCGCCAATATTAAGAGCATAACTTCCCTTCATTTTGAAAACAACTATTTTCACCTCCATCTTCTGTTACTGCATGAACTTGAAGAGCCCTAATTTGGATCAGTCTTCCTATATTTGTTGTAGGCTCTCACCTTGGTCCATGTCTAATGAAGCTCAGTGTTGTACAAATTCTTTTTTCTTTATTGTGAAACAATAAACTCAAGGACACAAAACAGTATCCTTTATTTGTGAGTCCTTTTTGTTGTTATTGGCAATGTAAAAAACATTTACATCCTGAAATTTTATGCTTCAAATTTACTCAGAGGTGTAGTTTGGCAACAAGTGGCACATTGACAGCCTTGGGTGGCAATAACCACTAATCATCCCAGACCTTTGGTTATCCCTAACCCAAGTGCTGACCATTAAGGAGTAAGTCTTCATAACTCCTTCCTTCTAACCCCTATTAATAGCAAGTAATTTTATTTGTGTAATTTACTGCTCTTTGTGCCTTATACAAGTTATATAAACAGGTGGTTTTTCATTTATGAAGTGACTATTACACATAGAAAAATGTCTTTAAGTTTCACATAGCATTTTGAGTGATCATATTATTTAATGTGTCATATAACCATACCAAACACATAACTATATCAAACAGTGTCTATCTGGACATGGAATTTGTTTCCACCATTGTCTAGATAAATTTTATTTAAATTATAATTGTAAACAAGTTCCTGGATCTAGTGTATATCCCTACAAGTTTAATAGTTGGATGACTTAAGTTCTGATCTTGGATTTTTGCTGCTGTTTGAGGATATATCACGCATCTTCTGTTTTCCCCATAATCCACAATACTTTACCTTCTTATTAGATTAGTGTGTTTTTCTTCTTATTCTACTCATTCAGTTTCATTGTGTTTTTCTAAGATTCAGAAAGATCATTCAAAATATTTAAAATATACTACTGATATACCTAAAAATGAGGTTGATTTTGTATCCATCTAATTCTCAATTCCCTCATCTATATATGAACATTTTTAACTAAATTAAAATGATTAAAAGAGGAATTTTTGAAGGGTTTTGAATTATTTTCATAAACGTTATGCCTTATATTCCTTCTCGAGTCAAATTGACTTCTCTGCACCACTAAAATTAGACTTGGGCATGGAAGGTTGTGGAAAATCTTTGCCAGTGAAACACTGGATATGCTTCAAGCAACCCTTAACGGTGCTTGCCCATTTGGCTTGCCTGTTATGAGCATAAGAATACTGCCAGCAGGCACGCAGACTCACAGAAAGCCTACTGTTCTTGGCCTACAAATATAAGCTGAGACTGCTCGTTCATTTCCTGGATGCCCAGATCTAAATAATCACACAGAAACTATATTAATTAGTTTGACCTATTAGCTCAGGCTTCTTATTAAGTAACTCTTACTTCTTAAATTAACCCATTTTTATTCTAATGTGTATAACCACAAGGCTGTGGACTACTGGTAATGATCCAGTGTGTCCTTCTGATTTGGCAGTTACATGGCGTCTCCCTGACTCTGCCGACTCTCTATTTCTGTTCAGATTTCCTTCCTGCCTTTACTCTTCTAAGCCATTGGCCTAAAAAGATTTTTTTATAAACCAATAAAAGCAACAGAAGGATAGAAGGGCATCCTATATAATCTCTCCATTTATGTCTAATTAAAAAGGAAGGTTTTAACTTTAACATAGGAAAATTACACATTACACATAAAAAAACAGATATTAAGCAAGAATTATTGTTACACTATTTAATCTATTTGTATATAAAGTTATATATCTAATTTGTCTTTTATCATAACTAAGGAAAGCTATTACTTTAACTATCTGTCTTTAACTCCATCAACGACTCTAGGAGGATATATTATTACTTAATAGTGAATTATAAGCAATTTTCAAAACTCTAGAATTGACAGAGATATCTCGCTGCCTGGACAGTCACCTAAAGTTCTTCTGTAATGTTGGGGCATCCATTTTCAACCAACAAACCCATAGGATCCATCAGACTTTTCCATGAGCCAAGAAATTTGAAGATTTTTTGTGCTTTGTAATGGCAAAGTTTATCAGTTGCTTTCTTCTGTTTCCTATAGGATGTCTGGCAGTTTATTCTTTGAAGAAGGAACTCTGAAGGATCATCCCATATTTTGGAAAGTTCAACAGTCACTTTTCTGTGTATCCTGCACATCCAGTTTATACAGCATAACATCAATCAGGTCAGGCAAGAGTAGTTTCTTTTCCAAATGGCTAGCCTTGTCGCATTGAAGGCAAATTCCATAACAAGTTTCTTCAATGCTTATCAACCTCTCTGAATTAATTGGTGCTGCCAAAAAAAGAAATGTCTCACTGTTGAGAAAAGTCTAAGTTCTTAGTCTTTTAAATACCATATTCTGTAGATCTTTGAAAGGTTTGAAGATTATATATCTAACTAAAATTCATCTCTGTATATCTAGAAAAGCTAACTAACATCACTACAACTTTTATAATTATAAATGAATGTTAATCTTTAATTTTTAATGATACATTATATTTTTAAATGTGCCACATAAGCACAATACCTTAAACAAGAGTAAGATATACATATAACAAAACTGACCTTAAATTTGTATCACTAGACCAACATCCATACAAATGTAAAGTATTCAATTTTATATGATATCTTCTTTAAATGAAAACAAACATGTATAAACAATCATTTTGGGAATTTGGCCGTAGTTTTCTCCAAACTGCTTCCTGATGTTTGTTTGGCAAATATTTTAGGGTTCAGGGAGACCTTTCAAGCAGTCTTGTTCTATCAAACTGCATTTGCCTGAAAAAAATCCACAGGTTCTCAACCTCTATGGAAACAAAAGCAGAACCTCTTCCAGAAGAACATATCCTTAGACTCAAATTTTGAAGTAAAGATACCTTTAAAATATATATGTTGGTTTAGCTCTGCAGCCCATACAATGAAATGCCTCCCTGTACTTAGCTCATTCACAGTCAAATAATTCAAAGAAAACACAATGAGATACATAATCCAGAAACTCTGTGCATATTTAATCTTTATGTGGCTTATTATTTTTTTTACTCCTTTAACTTATGACTGTATGCTTTCATATATTTTTTCCTGTTTTATTGATTTTTATTGAGCTCTACATTTTTCTCTGTTCCCCTCCCTGTGTCTTTCCTCCCCCCTTCAACCCTTGCCCAAGGTCCCCATGTTCCCAATTTACTCAGGAGATCTTGTCCTTTTTCTACTTCCCATGTAGATTAGATCTATGTAAGTCTCTCTTAGTGTCCTCATTGTTGTCTAAGTTCTCTGGGATTGAGATTTGTAGGCTGGCTTTATTTCCTTTGTGTTTAAAAACCACCTATGAGTGAGTACATGTAATAATTGTCTTTCTGTGTCTGGGTTACCTGACTCAGAATAATGTTTTCTAGCTCCATCCATTTGCCTGCAAAATTCAAGATGTTGTTATTGTTTTCTGCTGTGTAGTACTACATTGTGTAAATGTACCACATTTTCCTTATTCATTCTTTGGTCAAGGGGCATTTAGGTTGTTTCTGGGTTCTGGCTATAACAAACAAAACTGCTATGAACATAGTTGAGCATATGTCCTTGTGGCATGATTGAGCATCCTTTGGATATATACCCAAAAGAAGAGAAAGTAGGAAGTACACTTGAATGCATTGTCACAGGGAACCACTTCCTAAATATAACCCCAGCAGCACAGACACTGAGAAAAACAATAAATGGGACCTCCTGAAACTGAAAAACTTCTGTAAAGCAAAGGATACGGTCAACAAGACAAAACAACAGCCTACAGAATGGGAAAAGATCTTTGCTAAACCTACATCAGACAGAGGTCTGATCTTCAAAATATACAAAGAACTCAAGAAATTGGCCATCAAAAGAACACATATTCCAATAAAAAAATGGAGTACAGAACTAAACAGAAAACTCTCAACATAGGAATCTAAAATGGACAAAAGACACTTAAGGAAATGTTCAACATCCTTAATCATCAGAGAAATGCAAATCAAAACAACTCTGAGATTCCACAGAAATACCAAGCTTACAGCCATAATGGAGAAGACCTGTTGCAGACCCTTGTCGACCCTTTGCTTGCTTCTTCAGTCTTTGTTTAGATGAAAAGAAACAATTTATTACATGCATACAATACCTGTGAGGTGCTCTTTTATGTAGTTTATATTTGGGAGATATATTACATTCAACAGGATGATTTAAGTAAAATAAAGGAGACTTTTAACTCCATTGCATGTGGGTTTTTTCACCTATGAACTGATTTTTATCTACCACTTTTTTTCTTAGTGGTAGAAGTAAATGTGAATTGATGTGTTTCCAATTAAACAAGACAGGAAGATGTTGGGATGATGGCCCATATCTGTACTTCCCATGACCAGAAGGCCAAAGGGGAAAAATCATTTGAGCTAAGGAGTTCAAAACTATCACAATTCAAACCCAAATCACAAAGTGGAAAGATAAGGTAGAAGATTTATTTGTGTAATTCTTAGAATTAGAACATATTCGGAAATTATTCATGTATGCAAGAAAGTCATAACACCAAATTTTTTCATGTTTTGAGATATGACCCATTGTAAGAACAATTGTATTTGAATTCCATAACCACCATATAGTACACACTAAGGCAGCTCAGGGGATCATGGAGAATTTTAGCACTGAATAGTTTAACAATTTATTTTGGTTATAATACCTAACTTGATTGAAAGCATAGTTTGAAAATAAACAGTAAGGAAATGAGGCTTAGAGTCCACATACTGCAGGTAAATGGAGAGTATTGCTACAGCAGACAACTATCAAAGAGAGAAAATTGGAATGCTATTGTCATGATGGCCAACTGTGGTGACCATTAAGCTAGGATACCTTGTTTCATGTCTGTCAGTGAAGGATTATAGACCAAAGGATCATATTTGTGTTGTGGGCCCAAGCTAGTCTGAGAGTTTAGGTTGAAGTTTGAAGAAGTTTGGGCTTTGAGAAAAGTAGATTTATAATAGTGCAATAATGAAAAAGGAATGATCTAAAGGGAGTCACCAATGAAAGATGTGCTTGCACACCAGTTCTCACAGTGTAATGGTAAAGTTTGGTCTCCTTATGTATTTCTTTCACAATTTTTGCTCCAGAGTGAAACTCTAGGTTTGTAACAGTATGTAATTACATATATGCACAAGCACCAAGCTTGCTTTCAATAAGTATTATGCAAACTTTCTACTTCTCATGTACCATAAAGGCATATGATATTTGTCTAATAGAGGATATAGCATCATGACAAATCTTATTTTAGAGTATTGTATTATTTATGAGAGAAAATCAACATGCCACTTTGATTTAAACTCAGCCACTTGGATACTATGATTAAATAATATTTGCCTTAGATTATTCAATTATCAAATAGATTTTTAAGTACAAAGTGAATTCTCCAATCAGTATAACTCTGGTTGAAATAAAATTTTTCAATTTTAACTATAAGTGCTCAGTCTCTCCTAGCTGGATACAAAAAAACTCTGAGTTTTATCTGTGAAGAAAGCAAGTGAGAAAGCAAATAAACAAAAAAAAACAAAAAACAAAAAAAACAAAAGTCACCATATAATCTGATATTCAGGAGACAAGGAAATGAATAATGATTTATGAATTTTGAAGACATGGTTTAAATTTATTTCCTTAAAATGATGTGAAATCATCTTATATTTTAAATCAAAATGTGTAGAATGTTATTTACCACATGGGGTTGTTTCTTAACAATGCTCTCAAGAATGTTAGTTAACAGATGCAGCTTGTAGACAGCATGTAAGGGAGTAACTGGGAAACTGATTCTTGTTTGACACTACTAGAAAGCCTTACTACATCTATGTATGCTATTTGCCACTTTTTATTCACAGAGAAAATTAAAAGTCCAATGAATCTGTGAAGAAGAAGGAAGATATGAGCAAGAAGAAAGCACAATTTGATTTGAAATTCTTCCCAAAAAATCTACTGAGAGTATGAAAAATTGAGAGTCTATGAGAATGTCAGTGTTTTATCACAAAAGAGTAGACAGACATTATGTAGGAACAAGAGAAATGGTATTGGAATCACAAGACCAAACAATAGAAGGAAACAAAACAAATGTGAAATATTGTAAAATCTATGCGGCAAGAGATAACTCACTGTAGACAGTAAGGACAAAGGGATGATGGTGAACACTGCAGATGCTCACACATACCACCATGAGAAGAGACACTAGGTGTGAGGGTATGTTAGCATTAAAGCAGCAGGTCCAAAAACTATGAATAGCTAAAATAGAAGGGCTAATTCTTCAGTACGGGAAAGAGATAAACCTGAAAGGAGATAGACAAGGTGCTCTGAGAGGCAAGGCCAATGTCTGCAGTCTCACTGGCTGACTTCATGAGGCCCTCCCAGGTGTGAGATGGCCTTCCGTATATGTGTTGCTTTTATTCACTGATGAATAAAGTTCTTTCAGCCAATGGCTCAGCAGAGTAAAGCCAGGCAGGAAATCCGAACACACACACACACATACACACACACACACACAGAGAGAGAGAAAGAGAGACAGAAAAGACAGAGAGAGAGAAAACAGAATCAAGAAGATGCCATGTAGCTACCAAGAGAGATGTCAACCTCAGCCAAAGGAGAAAGATGCCAGAACAGAGGTAATGCCATGGTCATGTGGCCATACACATATCAGTAGAAATGGGTTAATATAGGTAGAATTAGCCAATAAGAAGCCTAAATCATTGGCCAAAGAATTGTAACTGATAATAAGCCTAAAAATGGTTATTTCATAAGAGGTTACAAGGTACTGGCAGGCAGAGAGAATCCGGTCCAGTGGGACCAGGCAAGACAGAAAAATTCCCCAACCTCATTTCCCTAAAGATCATGCAAGACATTATTGCCCACACATGTATTTTTGCTTCAGATGTAACTGTTGTATTGAACTAATTTGTATGGATGGCTTATTCAAAGGCTTTGCCTGCTTCTGGAAAGTGGTGTCCATACAGCTCCAAGAACAAGTTAAACACCAGGCAGCCCAAAACAACAGCAACTGTGCTCTGGTCACTGAAGTAAGAGGCTGCAAGCTTACCTTAAAAATGTGAGAAAAAAGAGAATATGGTATATGGGAAGTCAGCAAACAATTGTTAAGGCCCAGGTGCCAACAATAGAAAGTCAAGGTTAGCGGCTAACAAATCAAGGTCAGAGATGAAAGTAATAGCTTTTAACCACCCCTAACTAAGTGAGCAGTACATGAAAAAGCTGAAATTGGGCCAGGAACTGATCAACTATTTTGAAATCACATATGTATTGGTTGACTTTATACCATAAGTCATATAAAACAAAATAAAAATTCTAGACAAAAGTTTTAACAGTTTTTTTTTCTCTCTTTATAAACTCCTCTCACTCTCTGGAGTTTCTTCCAATTTAACTTCTCTTAATAAAACTTGCTTCTAGGCTGCTAACATATCACATGGGCTGCTAACACATGCACATGGGCTGCTAACACATGCACATGGACTGCTAACACATGCACGTTGGTTGCTAACACATGTGCTTCAGCTGCTAACACATGCACATTTTCCTCTTTAGTCTTCAATAGCATGAAACAGCTAATGTGAGAGTCACAGTCTCAGGTTGACATTTGGTGGCTGATGAGTTAGTTTCTAAAATCTTAATTAGATTGAGAAAAGTCTAGTGTTTCTCAAAAGTGTGTCACTAGGAGTGAAAATAAAAATAAAAATAAAAAAGTATTTAGTATGGGTTGTGACAGAAAAAAAAAGCTTGAATGATATAATTCACCTCCTTATACCTTCTTCAGACATTCATCTAAAATAGACACCCCACTTTGCTCTCGAGCAACCAACTAAAGTTAGCTTTCAAAAAAAAACGTAAAAATACAAGCTGCGTACTTTTATATGCCTCTTAAAAACACAGAAATCAAAAATCTAAATTTTCAGATAAGCTACACCCAATGGCAATGCAGAAGATATGTGTGATCAACACTGGACAGCACATAGGTCCTTCATGCTCTGCCTTGCTTAGGTCACACGGGACAAAACAATGAATGGAAGACTACCAGACAACACACAAAAGCTGTGTGAATACGGCATGCATTTGTTCCATCCAGTTCTTCTAGAACTTGTTTCATACAATCAAATAATTTCAAAAGGGCTGACAAACTAAATAAACATGGAGCAAAGGCAGTATAAACATGGTGAGCAATTAGAAATCTCTGTTAGAGTGCATCCATCAGAATAAAATTTGAGTTCACAGTAAGGCTAATCTGAGTAGCAAGGTGCAATGTAGCAACTGAGTTAAATCTTAAATCAAAATGTGCAGAGCAGGCTCAAACAGGAATCTAATTTAGATTTTACATTCTGCTTACAAAGTTAGAGGTGTTCCATAATAGGGTAATTAAAATAGACAAATGAGATAAAGTTCATGGTTACAGACAAAAGAGGAAATGAAGGTGATTATCAGGAGTCATCAACATAAAAGGGAAAGAAACATGGACAGTGGAGAAAGACAAAGCAAACAGGAAATAGTAAATTTAGGAAACTGCTATGGACAGAAGCCTTAAGAAGGATACTGAAACTACTAAAGTATGATAAAATGCCATGGTTTTGTGTCTGTTTTTGGTGAAGTCATTGGGGATAAAAATAACTAAAATGAGTAAAACAGAGTATTGACTAAGAAGGAAGAGAGTGATTCATATTAGCCCTCAGGTTTCTCTTAATGAGTTATCCCTGTGTAATCAACACAGCTGTTTTAGCTGTTATCCATTCCCCTACTGTGTTCCAGGAATTTAAGGAAGAAACAGAAAAGGCAAATAAAATAGAATTTAAATTCTTAAGGAACTCATAATTTTGTGGTTGGATAATCCAGCAAAGTAGAATAATAAATATCATTTAATGTATTACCTTGTATTGTAGTTGTAGGGGACATGGATCACTGGGTACACAGCAAGGACATTTTAAGCTACATCTAATTAAGTATTCCTTTGACTCCAAAAGTAAGTGGTGGATAAACTGTATCCTATCTGCTGTTAAAATAGATGATGAGCTGGGCATTAACTGTAGATCTGTTCAGGAGTCCTGTATTTGCTTTGATTCTGAATATGTTTTTAGATCTTACCTCTTTAACTTTTGATATTACAGAATTATGGGATTGTACTTATATTTGCTATATAATATTGACTTTGACTTTTTCTGAGCCTTTCTATTTTTTTCTTGTCTTGACACTAAATACTTGCCAGTTATCTCTTTTCACAAGTTAAGATAGAGTCCATGATAAACCCATGTGCTTTAGACATATTTCAAAAATACGGTTATGTAAATATTTTCAAATATAAGATTATGAGGCATGTTTAACTTTGATTCTTGAGAGAATTGTTAATAATATATGATTTTTTCATATTTTCCTCTTATCTGGGAATATAAAAAACAATAAATAGAATTTCCTTTTATGTTAAACCACTGATAGCTATGTATCGAATTATTTCTGAAGCAATAAAGCTTCAAAAATGATATATTTTTGGCTAAAATATAAATTTGCCTTTTTTATTAAGAATAACATAAGGAACAGGATAAGAAAATCAGTTGTACAGAACCAATGTATCACAGATTTTGGAAATCACATTATACTTAATTTATCTCATTTAAAAATGTATATAAACTTGTAAGTCATTGAAATTCAATTATACACTTTGAAGTAAATTCAAAATCTATATCATTGACATGTATATAATTTTTGTGTTTATTTCCTGATGAGAGTTTTTCATATGGATCATTAATTTTTAATATTTATCCTCACCTATAATATAACAGTCTTAATTCTTAATTTCAGTGTATAAGTTTGGGTTTTCCCAAAAGTATCATTAGAAAAAAAATTTATACATTTGATTAACACAGCTTCCTCTCTGATTCTGTCACACTTGCAAAGGTGATTTATTATTTCATTGTTTTCTGATAAAGAATTTTTAACATTGATCGAAATTAATCAACAGCAATTATGAGAGAAGTGATTAGAAATACTCTACATACTGCCTGTATTATACTTTTTTCCCACCTTTACACTTCCCAAATACACACCTTTTATTGTTCTCTCTCCCTTGAAAAAAAAAGCTGGTATCTAAGCAATCAAATAAAGTAAGATAAAACAAAAACAAATTAGAATAGCACAGAACAAACACAACATTTCTTTTTTTTTTTTAGTAGAAAATATCTACCATTCATTGGATGAATTAACATTGTCAAAGTGCCTTTCTGACTTAAAGTAATCTGTATATTCAGTTTCTTCAGTGGGGACTTTCAAAGCATCAATAACATCTTTTATATAAGTGAACATTAAATCTAACACACATAATTGAGGGCAACCTATATTAGTCACAGTAATATTGAGTGGAATGGTAAAGCTCAAGGAATATTTATGACTCTGAAATATTCTTACAAATTCCAATCATCAGTTCAACATAGGAAATTACATAAAGCAACCAATAGGGTAAGTGATTTGAAATAAACCCAGACATTGGTAGTCAAAAATTTACATCAGATTACTAAGAACATGAATGGAATAAAATCAGTCTTGTCAATAAATGGAGCTAGGAAAATGATGTGTTCACAGGCTCAATAATAGAATTAGATCTGTGTTTCATCAACTACAAAATTAATTTATACAGACTATATAAGTGAATGTAAGACTAGACACCATAAAAATGTATGTGATCAAACGATATTGATGATATGTTCAGGAAGACTGGAATGAATAAGGGGTTTTAAACCTTCAAAAAGACTAAAACAAAGGAAAAAGCACTTTATCAAATAAAAATGTAAGAAAATTAAAGTATATTTAAAGAAAGAATTAGAAAATGAGTGAAAATACAGTAAAGTCAGTGTTTATAATCTGTAAGGAAGGTTAAAAGCTCAACAGGGATAAAAGAAATCAAATTTGAAAATAGACAATAGGCATTAACAGACATTTAAGGAAAGAAGAAGAAAGGTACAAAAGGCAGAGGAGAAATTTCAGTCTAAATAATAACCAATGAATTTCTAATAAAAATTATATCTGTCCATAATTATAAAAATAGCTATTATAAAAAATTTTAAGAAAAAATTCTGGCAAGGATATAATAAAAATTGTAGTCATTCCACATGATCCCACATGAGGATAGATACTATATAAATTTTATAATCTAGAGAACGACTACCATATAGTCCAGTATAAAGATTGTTGAGTTCATCTAAAGGGAATGGAACAAGCCTATTGTTGGGACTCTGTACTGTAAAACATAGTGTAGCACAATTCATAGCTGAAAAATTTGGAAATAAATTAAATACTTGCATATTACTAAGTGGATCCTTAAACATTTGGTATACAAATGATGCATATCCCATTTGGCCATAAGAAGAATGAAATGCTATCCACAGACTAGAATTGGGCTTCACTGTATTGATTTTTAATAAAATTTATTTATTCATTTTACATCCTGAGCATTTTCTCCTCTTTCCTTTCCTCCCATTCCCTCTTCCCACCATGCCTCCACCTTTCCCCTCACTCACTCCTCCTGTTTCTGTTTAGTAAAGAGATAAGCCTTTCATGGGTATCAGTAAAGCATGGCCTAACAAGTTTCAGTAATACTAAGATTTTCGCCTTGTATTTAGGCTAGGCAAGGCAATCCAGTATGAGGAACGGTTCCCAAGAGTCAGTCAAATCATTAGGGACAACCATTGCTCCCCTTGTTAGGAATACCACAAATACGGCAGGCTATACCACTGTCTCTATTTGTTGAGGGCTTGGGTCACCCTGTTGGTTCAGACCCTTTTACCGTGAGCCAGGTTAATAGATACTGTGAGTGTTCTTGTGAAGTCCTTGATCTCTCTGGCTCTTGTGATCCTTCTGTCAGCTCTTCAGCAGGATTCTTGAGTTCGGCCTAATGTCTGGCTGTGGATCTCTGTATCTGTTTCCATCAGTTACTGGATGAAGGTTCTCTGATGACAATTGGGACAGTCATCAATCTGGTCACAGGAGAGGGCCAGTTTAGATTGTTTCCACTATTTCTAGGAGTCTCAGTGAGAGTCATCCTTTTTGATTTGTGGGAGTTTCCCTTGCATCAGGCTTCTACCTGACCCCCAAAATCCCACCTCCTTTTTCAGTCATCTCTTTCAGCACTCTCACCCTCCACTCACCCACCCCCAACCCAATTCCTAAAGTTCCTATCCCCACTCACCCCGAGTACACCCACAAGAGATCTTCTGTTTCCCCTTCCCATGGTGATTCATGTGTCCCCCTTGGAATCTCCTTGTTACATAACCTCTTTACTCTATGAAATATAGCATGGTTATTCTTTACAACTAATATTCACTCATGAGTGAGTATATACCATGTGTGTCTTCCTGGGTGTACGTTACCTCACTCAGAATGATTGATTTTTTTTCTAGTTCCATCCATTTGTCTTAAAATTCCAGGATACTATTGCTTTTAACAGCTAAGATTACAGGTAAATCCACCACATTTTCTTTAATCTATTCTTAAGTTGAGGGGCATCTAGGTTGTTTTTGGGTTCTGGCTATTACAAATAGTGCTGCTATGAACATAGTTTAGCAAGTGTCCTTGTGGTATAATTTGGTGTCCTTTGGGTATATGACTCTAAGAGACTTGTTTCTAGCTGATTCTAGAGCCCATCAATTTGGCATTCAAGGTTAGCCATCAAACATTCCTTTCACTGTAGTACGAGTTTTTTTTTTTTTTTTTTTTTTTTTTTTTTTTTTTTTTTTTTTTTTTTTTTTTTTTTTTTATTTTTTTTTTTTTATAT